>VUQK01009796.1:18378-34075 GCA_015106715.1 Bujurquina vittata | reverse complement strand
ATTTAAATCGGTTTCACATATTGAATGTGATTTTCCTATTTACATTTTGTGTTCACAGATCCAGAGATCCACCTTATTTCCAGCTTAGATAATACATGTCCTTAATGTTAAAATACAAAACACTGCAGTCCTGGATTTATACATTTTTGCAGGTGTTTGAAAATTCCCGTGTTTGTGCCCTTTCAGAAAGGTTGCTGCGTGGTGCGTTGTACACAGTGATGTGTGAGTGCAATTTTTCCCTGAATCTTTCAACGAATCTTTAGGCGCACTATGATGCGCGAGCCTCAAACATCCAGGACTGCACTGCAGAGCCCAAAGCAAACACAAAGTTCACTCCCGCACACAATCCAGTATCATTTTATAAAAAGAGCATTTATTTCAAAGTTTTTTTTTCTTTTTTTTTGCTTCGGAGATTGAAGCACATAGTAAAGCAACAGTACAATGTTCAGAAAATATAAGTGTGATGCTGTAACATTTTTTTTTTAATCTTCTTAACACGTTTTTGTTGTAATACTGGAATATTCTGCATGTATACTAAAATAAGAACTTTTAAAATTGTACAAATTGGTACCATAAAACTTGACAGAGAATAAAAACGAGGCGTTCTCTCACTGCAACAAACACAGATTGCTAGTTTTCCTCTTGAACAGGGAGAAAGAACAAAGAAATGGCAAACAATGAAAAGAGAAACAAAAACAAAAGAAATGAGAGGTTGTATTGACACCGGCATAAATCAAGTTTAACTTTAAGCAGTAAATTTCTTTCAGCTGCCCAAAAATGTAACTAGGATACTGCGTAGTGTTTGGGCAACTGTGAGGACTTTAAATCTGAGCTGCAGAGAGTTAAACGCTCATTTGTTCCCGTGTAGCTGCAGCCAATGAAAGAACAGTTATAATAATGATAACAATAATAATAGAAAACAACAATAATAATCATAATAATATAATAACATTTTAAAAAAAAAGAGATTGAACAAGAACCTACACATTTAAAAAGGATGTGCTGGTTCCAGCCTCAGTATATGCGGCTCAGGAAACCCACTTGTGTTATTTTCCAGTGTTGTTATCGCTAAATGGCAACACATGTTGATACAACAGATGTTGCTGCCAACATGCCACACATGGCACTGGAGAAAGACACGGCGTGCGTTTTACCCGTCTACATTTACTGTGCTGGCAGACGCAGTCCATCCCATCTAAAGAGTGTGCGGGGCGCAGGTCGGATCCTCGAAGTGATATATCACGTCAGCACATTGCTCTGTACACGCCTAACATGGAGAAGAGTTTGCTTTCTGAATATACTTCTCAAGTTACAAAAAGAAACAAAAGGAGGAGAAAAAAAAACCAAACGAAAGAGAATGCACTGCGTTGCAAGAGTGTCCGTTAAGTTTAAGGCGATTTTTAGAGCTCACAGGTTTGCACTCATTGTGACTGATGATCATCAATGGAGTCCAAATGAGGAAGTGATCATTCGTCGGTGGACTCGGTACGAAAAGTGATTGTTGATGTGAGGAGTGGGGGGGACACACGGGGAGCGGGCTTAAAGAAGGGCAGCTTTTCTTTTCAGGTCTTCTCTGCAGTGAAGAATGAAAACAAAGAATCATCCACAGTTTGAAAATTGAATCCTTGTTGAGTCCGTCTCTTTTTGAGATTAGAAAAATTGTATCTGTGTAGCATTTTCACAGAGTCCGTGCGTGTTCCTTTGTCTGCGTACAGCTACTGAAGATATCCTTAACTCTCGTTGTGTTTTTACCCCTGGAGTTGTTGTTTATTTATTATAAGGCCACCATACTGTGAGGATGCTGCGAGCATCTTCACAGTATCAACAACCCAGAGTCGCTCATGCCATCAAAACGACAGTACCTGCTGGATTCGGCACACACAACACATCTGAAAAATCGTCTCGTTTGATTTTTGACCCTACTAACAGATCTGTACATTTTATTTCTATTTAATAACATCAGGCAGTTGCTGCAATCCAAACAAAACCGCTCTTTAATTTATTAGTTTCTCTCTCTTCCTCTTTGTCTTTGAGAGATCAACAAAGGGAATATACTCCACTCAGGAACCTTTTAAGGGAATAAAATTTCCCTCAATAACCATAAAAGATGTGAATCCAGTCCACAAAAGTATGTAGAACCTCTAATAAACTAAACATTTTGCTAGAAGCAAGTCATTTTGATCATACAGCAACAACTTTTCCATCAAATTACTCCCAAACAGACAATTTGCTGACATAACAAATCTGCCAGCCCTGCAATGTGTAAGTTTGTAGAAATAGAAGGAGCGAAAGAGACACAGGAAGGAAGATTTGGGAAAGCTGGGAGTGTTTCATGTCCAGGCGTTCATTATGTGTCCATTAACAAATCATCTTGGAGGACTGGAGAGTTTCCATGGAAGGGAGGGATTGTTAACATTTGTTGACTAATTGGCATGAACTAATCAGTTGGTAGTTGGTAACAATTGGAAACTGGGGAGCGTTAACCCTCAGTTAACAAATCCTCGTGGAATCAAGAAATCAGAAATCGGGGAGGCGTCCACTCAGTGAGACCACTGTTAAGAGTCTTCACCATCATCAGCATCGTTAATGGAGCAGTCTTTGGTCCCGTACAAATCTGCCAGCTTCTTAAACCGCGGCCCCCAACTCTGCAGATAGTCATAATCCAAGTCAGACTCTGTTGTGACAGACTCAAGGGAACTCAGTGACCCAGCCAACGATCCTCTGCCTTCATAGCCGTAGATCTGAATGGAGTCGTAAGGCGGTGCAGTTGGGTCACTGTCAGCTTCTGCGATTCGACTCTTGATGAAGTCATCCACATCCACACTGTTGGCTGCGGGGCGGCCAATGCCGGGCCTGATGGGATACTGAAGTTCTGGTTTGATGTCCTTTCTTGGCAGGAAGCCGTTTGCACCATCTGGGTTCTGAAAGGACAGTACAGTCTATTAACGTGGAGAGAATGAAAACAGCTGAGGAGTTGTGTTTATTTGCTGGCGGATAAGTTGAAATATTAACAAAATTTAAGTGCTTTCAGGTTTTTAGTGAGATGTTTATATGCATAGGCAGAAACTGACAGTTACAAATTGCTTTTGACCTGCCTGGGGCGGAAGCAGCGGACCCCCAATTTCCTCTTATCCCCCTATCCTTTCATCTTTAATACCAAGATGGTTATTGCCACTCGTCCTCTCACCCTTACCTGCAGCGTGGCGATGTCGAAAGCCTCAGTGTCCTCCTCGCCGCCTCCCTCGTCATCATAAGTGATGATATTCTCCCGGATGTCTTCTTCCTCAAAAACTATCAACGGCTCCTTCTTCTGGCGCCTCAGCGCGACAAACAGCACCACTATTGCTGCCAAATGAAAACAAAAATGCACAATTTGAAAGTTGCTTTATTATTTTTTAATATAAATACATACAAAAAACCCTTTATGGTCTCTGTGAGTGAGTAGAAAAGCGAATACTAGATAATTAGCATGCACTGCGGAAGGTTACATCTTGGACATTTCAATTTATATAATGTATTATGTTACACACACAAGTTATCAACATGTCAGGCCTGGCAAAGGTTTTCAGATTGATTGTGCTACACGTGGAATGCAGTGAAAACGAAGGCTGAAGAATCGACTAATGGCTTGTGAAACATTTTCAGTTTTGAAAGCTTTTTCAGGGCCAGATATGAGGCTAAAAATAGATGCACGTATGCGTGTGTGCGTGTGTGTGTGTGCTTTTGATCCCCCCCCACCCCAACGAAAAGGATAACAACACAACAGTAACTATCACTGCTCTCTTACGATCGAGCTGCAGCTTCTCTGTCTGACACACACAGCAGGCAGCAAAGAGGCGGCAAAGGAGACCAATTGAAGTGAAAGATACTTCTTCTTTTTTTTGAGTTGACAGCTACACTTGTTACTTGTAAGCACAATCAAAACCTTAGCAGGTAAAGAGCCTTTAGCTAACTACTTCTTCAGCAAGCTTAAACACTGACAAAACAAAAGTGGTACTTTCAGGCTCTCCCATCTACCTGATAGGGACACCGTAGAAAACGCCTAAACTCACCACTGTGCCCTTAACACAGAAGTTCTTCACAAATCCTTTGAAAACACAAAAAAATTGCTAAAGATGTTCACAAGGCTCATATTGTGAGTACTGTTTAATTCCTAGTTGAATATGATTCAGACTTTTTTTTAAATAGTTAATCAAATTAAATGATTTGTGTTAGTTTATTAAATTGTTTGATTACATTTTTATTTTTTATTACACCACTGAGTTTCTTCATGTGCCGCCAAATGTTTCAACTGGGAGCACCTGTGGTCCTTGGGGATGAAAGTAAATGTCAAGCCCTGGTACTGCAACATTTCCAAGTACAATATGTGAACCCGCACTAAGTGATTATACATGGATGGAGTATGAGAGTGATTCTGTAAGTGCTTATACATAAGTAATTCCTTGACCTCTACTCTTAAGAAGATCAAACGATGCGGTGCAATTCGAATGGAGAGTCAAAAATGGGAGGCAGCCTGAGTTATTTCCTGATGTTTCACCTCAGTATAAAGTAAATGTGAAGCATGTTTGGTATTGGCATGCTTGTGGTTAAATGACCTGGTCTATAAACAGCCTCCTTAAAATTTGATCCAGCAATCAATAATCATGGTAATCTCCTTTATTTTTGATCCTTACCGAGCAGAATGACGATACAAGCCAGGATAGCTATCAGCGCCCCGGTGCTAAGACCAGCGGGCAGGACGTAGGGCTCCACGTTACAAGACAGGATCGTGTCTTTGCTGTCACAGGAGCAGACTCTGATGGTCAGGGTGTTGGTGCTGCTCATAGCGGGAATTCCGTTGTCATTTATCTCGATCGGAAGGAAGTAAACATCCTGCGTTAGACGACTGAATCCTTTACGGAGCACATAAATACTGGCTGTGCTGTCTGTGGACAGAGAGAGACAGAAGATGGTGAATCTGATGTAATGATGGAACGCTGTTCAATTTCTAATGGACTGTGTAAAAACAGTTAACCGCATACTGCTCATTGTTTTGGCTTTTCTGTGTGGAAACTCGCATAACCCACCTTTACGCACATTTTTCTTCTTTAACATTGTACACACGTACACACACACACACACACACGTACACACACACACACACCCACACACACTGTCATCCACCCAAACACAGCAGCCAATGAGGCGTGACTTTGACAATATTAGATTTTTGTTTAATAGTGGGTCCATTCATCAGTTCAAAAGCAATCAAAGACCATGATTATTGCTGTTATAACACAAACTAGCTAGCTCTGCCTTTCTGTGTGCCTTTTTTTTTTCTCTATCCCTCCCATACCGTTTTTCTCATGTGAGTTTCACTGCCAGCAAAGGATTTTGGTCTATGAGACACTTCAGAGGCTTTATTGCTGAGAAAACAGTGTGTATCATAAACAATAAAAATAGAACACAAGATGAAGTGCTACATTCATGTAAAAAAGAAGCACAAAACATGTCACTCCCGCAAAGGAAATTAACGCACTTTTACCCAAAGGCAATGAAGGTCACTCCAAACTCGGCCCCCACTCAGAACCATCATTTTCTACTGCTGATGTTACTGTCATCTCCTGACAACACAGCTATTCTCTGTGTGTGTGTGCGTGTGTGTGTGTGTGTGTGTGGCTCTGAGAGGCTCTGGGCTCTCCTCTATCTGTTATCTTGTCTGTGTGTCTGTTACGTTTTGGGTACATTTTGAACAACCCTGTTCTGAAAGTCACCCTTCTGCAGTGTTTTTCCAATGATAGTAATCATACACATTTCAAGCTTATCATTTAAAAAAACCCTGCTGATAATATAAAGCTCAGTTCAACACATTTAAATACATTTCCACTGGTTATTGCTTTGTGCTTCAGTGCTTTACAGCTTCTTCTATAAATAATAGGGCTGCTCACTATGTAATTCCAGCAATGAAATGAAGGAAAAATGCATGTTGCAGCGCCTCAGTCTCCATTACCGATCAACAAGATCTACATGCTAAGTATATCTGATGTAACATAAGTTTAATTTAAGGGTTCCCAGATATAGAAATCTTTAAAACTTTATTTACAAAATGTAGTTTTCTAGCGAGTACGATGCAGGCATCGTCTGCGCCGGACAAAATGAGCGAGGAACAGGAGCAAATCACAGAAAAGGGAAATTAAGCTGTAAAGGAAATGTAACAGGCCCGTGAGGTGGGTCTGGATTGGACCCGATCATTTTCCTCCAGGGCTTGGGTTTCATTTAGGGTGGGGGGGTGGGGGGGGGTGGGTAAATGCAGGGGCTGCCTCTCTCACTTGCGCCGGTGTCCTTGAAGCCCGTTGCTTCCTTCCACTTCCCTTGCTGAGAGGGACAGGCAGATGGGCCCATCCTCTCTCTTCCCCACTCTCCTTGCTCTCCCACTGCCATCCAGAGTGGGTCTGCCTCTGCATCCCTCCTCTGCTCTATTCAGAGAGGCAGCTGATGAAGGGCTACACAATACAGGTCTGCGGTGAGCCTCCACCTTTCAGTGGCATTCTGTGCGCTGCTAACGCCACACAAAGCGGTATCGGAGGAGGAAATGGCTCCACTCCTGAAGAAGTGAGACTACGCAACTGTGGAAACACTCTGACTTCTCCAGTTTTTGTGATAACTGTTGATTTGCAATTAAATAAAGGTCTCAAGAGTCATCTGCTTAAAATCTATTGCAGTGTACCGAAACAAATCCTCACAATGTCTATTTTCTTTCCATATCATGCAGCTCAGAGCTATAGAAGTGCTGTCTGCTTTATCTTGTGCTCACTTCCTTGTTCCCCGTCTCTCTCTCAGTACTAACAGAACTTAATTCAATCAGCTGGCCCCCGAAGATGTATGTACAGACGGACAGAGACCCCACTGCAATTAATACAGCCCGCAGGACGTGTGCGTTTGTGCGCGTGTGAAATTCAGAGCACCTGCTGATTTCTACAAGGTACCGTAAGCCTCCATCTGGTTATGCTTTGATCTAATCTGAGTGAAAGGAGGAGCGAGAGAAGGAGACGGCAGACGAAGAATGAGGCTGGCCGGAGAAAAAGGTGGAAAGAGAAAGTGGAGAAGTGGACGGGGTGAAGACAACGTTTTAAAGGTCATCTACCTCTGTTGTCTTTGAGGGAGAAGTTGTGGTTGTGAGCAACTTCTGGAGCAAGGTTGAATGTGAAGTGCTGTCTGTGAGCCATCTCGTCTTTGTCCACTGCGCTCACTGTGTCAATGACCTAAACCACGCACACACACAAACACAATAAAAGGAGGCACGCCAATGAAAATACTCTTTCTGGCTACATTTAGCTTCACCATCATCCCACCAAACATGCATTTTTTTTTTTCTTTGACAGTCGCCCTCTCAGACACCCTCACCTTCCCTGGTGCGACAGTTTCACACATGAGGACCTCGTTGTTGGTCGCGAACTCTGGGGGGTTGTCATTAACATCTTTCACTTTGATGTTCACGCGCACTTTGGTGTCTTGGTGGTGGCCCCCTGCATGCACACACAGACACACACACACAGAGATTACAGCACAAAACCATCAGTATTCTGCGCCATAAAACAAATTCAAAGCAGTGTCAAAGTCATTAAAGAAAGAATGTCATTAGTGTGTGAATTATTCGTGATTGCCTGTATGTCTGTATTGTAATCCAGTGGAAAGACTGTGAATATTTTCCACCAAGACTGCCTGTCAATCAGCCACTCAGTCAGCTATTTATTATTTTGATGTGCAAAAAATATAGACAAGTTTCTGAGACATCAAAAAAAAAAAAATCCAGTCAAACAGACTGCCACTCATTTAGCTGCAACTCCCACAAATGTCAAGTTATGCCTGCTGAAGATTAAATGAAGAGAGAAAAAAATGTGATGTAGACAGAATGATGTCTAAACAACCAAAATAGACACAGAGAATATGACACCCAGAATATTAACTCAGAAAGATGGAGTGCACTTTTCATCTTTAAAAAAAAAGAGAGAAACCAGCCATTTCAATGCTGTACTGCCTTGCATATTTGCAATTTTAGTCAGTGTGATTTTCCACTACCCTGTCATTACTAGGCATTTATTTAGCTTCCCAGGGTCTGTATGTGGTTAGCATAGCCTGCAATGCTCCTAGCTTTGTGGGCGGCAAGTCCGTTTCCATCTGTCCGTCTGGCGTCTAGCACACCACAGGGAAACCACGCAGCACTCTGCTAGTTTGAGCCCCGACCACAGAATACCAGGGTGGGGCCGCTGTGGCTTGAGGGAAGGTCTGTGGGGCTAAAAGCCAGGGAGGGAAAGCTCCGGAGGGCCTGTGGGTCGACTGGCATCTCCCCCTGCTTTTTTCCCCCACGTATTCAGTATAGTAGACTGTTGGGGTGGAGCCGGTAATTAAAAGTTGTAGTGGAGTTTTAAACTTTATCCACTCCTCTTTTCATGTCTGCAGGGTTTTCTGTCTCACCAAGAATTTAATTTCCCAATAAAGTAAACTAAAAAGTAAATGAAGGACAAACATGATCAAAATTAAGTTAACCAATTTATGTATACAATAGTTAAGATCTTGTTGGTGCTTCTTTTGTCTACTTGCTTTTTTTCCATCTATACAATTAAAATCTATCAAAAGCCAGCTGAATAAAACAGCACTTTCTGGCCATTTACATGCACTAACATTACACTCCATCCACTGAAAGCAACCAGGAGTTTGGTACATTCATCAGATTAATACCACTAAGCCTCAGCTGTAAAACATTCTGTATGAAGTCAGTTCATCCCCTCTGATTCCGAACATTTAATTAGTTTACCAAGATTTAGGCAGTTTGTCACTGACAATCATTGCAAAAGGGTTAATTTTAGTCCCACCAAGAGGGGAAAAAATTACAGCCAGCAGCTTGAATCCACTTAAAGTCTGTACATAAGATGTCATGGAGTGTATCCAGCACCGCAGGATGACAGTCTGGGCTTCGGATGCCAGCAAATGTACAGCCTGGTGGCTATCTGGGAATTTTCCATCTGTTTGTTCTTGTTCGACTTTTCCTCCTCATACCACATCAGCACGTATGGTTAGGTAACAGATCAAAAACAGACAATCTCCTAGAATGGCTACAAATAAAATAAAATGTGCACTTATGACCTCATAGTTATTGTTTAAAAGTCCATATATATGTATGTGTGTGTGTGTATATATGTATATATATATATATATATATATATATATATATATATATGTATATAATATACACTTGTGCACATAATGCACATAATGATAATTAGTGTTAGTGTGTCTGTGTTTGATATTTAACAGATTTATAGAGACTCATTAACCATATCTGAGCGCATACGTACCAATCTCTGTGGCCGACACAGATATGTTGTGCCACGGCTGTGTTTCTCTGTCCAGTGGTTTTGTTGTGGTAATCATGCCGTCTTCTGCGTTTATACTGAAGAACTGCTCTACGTCTGTGTACCGAGGGATCATGTACCTATACAGAAAATTAACACTCATGCATAACTGGTATTATATGTAAGAACTAATAGATTTCAAAATTACACTCTAATGTGCATTTAGTGCTTGTTGTAAATTTGAAAAGACATGCAGTGATTATGTTTTGAACCATTTCTAGAGAACTGCTTGTGAAAGAATGAAACTGAGTTTTTATAAAATGAGTCTTGTTATGCCGTTGTTTTCCTTTTTTGCACCCCTACTCTGTTGAAAACTTCTTTAATATATAATATTAAAGAAAATGTGATTTTACAGCCAAACTTTTCTGAGTTACAGTGTTTAATGAGTGAAGCTAAATAAACACATTTAAAAAGTTTGGTTTTATTTTGGCTATACTCCCTAAAACAATTCTTGCACTGCTACAATCCTTTCTTACTGAATGTATCTATGTGTGTGTGTGCGTGTGTTTCTGTTACCTGACAGGACTGTTGGCAACATCGGTATCCTTAGCATGAACTCGCCCCACCACGGTGCCTGGGGGGGCATTCTCCTCTACCTCAAAAGTGTAACTGGGTGCTACAAAAACAGGAGGCTCATCTGCATCCTCCACTGATATCTATGAACATAAATACAAAAGAACAAAAAAGCTACAAAAGGGATTCTCCGATATTTGTCTTACCTAAAAAAAAAAAAAATCCGAACATTTTTTCCTCAAACTCAGGTCACATATTTGTTGTCTTTATCTGTACCTTGATTGTGGCTTCATCTTTGTAAGGACCCCAGGCAAGGAACTGGGGATCAATATGAGGGTTGGAGCCTTCCACCTTCAAAGTGTATGACCTTTTTGTCTCAAAGTCCACTGGCTGAGAAATGAGAAAGAAACAGAAGCTGTTGAAACAACGTCGGCCCCAGTTTTTAACTGTAAGCAGACATGTTTTTTTCTCTGTCTTTTGCTTTGCTGTTTCTGTATCCTCAGAAGAGCGCACAATGCATTATTTGCTTTGTGAAACCTATGCATGCCCAGCGCTGTGCAGTTTTAAAGTCTCATGATAGGGGGAGCTGTTGCTACATCAATGAAAGCAGGCGTATTGTTAGTCACATTCCTATCACTATTACAGAGCAGCAACAGTAGAAGTAACCCAAATAACAACTTTAATTTCCAGATGGTTTGTACTGCATGATATAGCATGATGTGATATGATTATTTTGGGACCAGAATGAATCATTGGGTTGTTTCTTTTCTGGCTTTTTCTTTTTATCACCAGATGAAAACAATACCTGTCTGCATTTAATGAGCTGGGATTAGGTTTGGGAGTTTGGGACACCACATGATAAAAGGGAATGGAAAGCGGGAGATGAAGCTTCAATCCGAGACCAAAAAAATAGCAGCGTGGTGACAGCTGGATTATTGTATCTGTAATATCTACCCTTTAAATATCTACCCTTTAAATGGAAAGAGGTAAATTAAGAATACCTTAGCAGTTAAAGTTGCTGTAATAGATTTACAATATCAGTGTCAAACCCTCAGGTTGAATAAGTTCTTACTGAACTGAGACTTCAGTTCACTTACTCAGTATTGGTAGAAAACCCATTCACTTCTAACAGTCTTGCTTTTGAATTGAGTGTGTGCTTGAAGGTATTGTGAGGTATCATCAAAAGCACACATTTTCCTCTCGTCGCATTTCCACTCAGTCATTAAAAAAAATTAGCACATCAATTATAAAGCTATGACCTTCATCCAAACCGTTTGCTTCGTGGTACTCATCTAAAAGAATATTCCTCTTCCTCATGACTCCTTTTCTGGTGCACTGGCTGTGCACTACTGCAAGGGAAACTTCTGAGTAAACAAATGTATTGGCAGTCGTCGTATGAAAGCCGTAATACCCGAGAGGTTCTCGCCGCTATGATTACGAGGTGTCGTGTGCTGCCAACAGCACTTGGCTGCGACTTCATCTGCAGCCCCGTCCTAGTCATATTCGTAGTAGTAACACTCTTCTGGGTATCGTTGCTGTGTTATAAACCCAGATAATAACCACTTTCCCTCTCTCCTCTTTTTCCAGCTGGTATGGGGATGTTAAACTGGCAAAGTCCCAGGAGCAAGCTTGATATTTTCATTTGCAGGCTACCAACACTTAATGAAATCCCAGTGGGAGAGGGCTCATAAGCGCAGTGAGAACCGTTAAAAGCAGAGAGAAGCTACTAGAGATTTACGACTTTGACAAACTGGATGCCAAACAAGTCCACTGAAAGTAAATATTAGGGATTAACGTTGCTGATTGAAATGATTATCCTTTACTGTGTGTTGCAGGCAGGCAGTCCAACTTATCACTGATACATCCCTGAATCTAATATCACACTGAAGGGATAAAAACCAAAGTGTGGGTTGTAATCCAACATGGAGGCAGGAAGGTAATACCGTCTCTCAGTGGATCGTTCCATACTCGTTCAGTTGCAGCAGTGTTCTGCTGCTGTTGTGGGTAAAGGTGTTTAGTGTGATGACAGGTACAATAGTGATAGAATAGCTCTGACCCAGTTCTCATTTGCGCTCTCCCTTTCCCCTACCCCAGTCCTTAGATCCAGTATCTTCATTGGCTTCCCATTTGTGTAATCGGCGTGAGATAATAATAATAATTTTCACAATGTCCCTCCTTCCTATTGCCTTTCTTCAAAACACAAGCAAACACACACAGCTTCTTAATATTCTGTGGACTGGTTTCGTCAGGACACAGTTGAAAGAGAATAGCTGATTAAAGCTCATCCGTGTGTGTGTGTGTGTGTGTGTGTGAGAGAGAGAGAGAGAGAGAGCGAGCGAGCGAGTGAAGAAGAGCGTGAGAGAATAGAGATTAGTGAAGGCTACTCCTGACGCGTGGGTCTGCACACGTGCTCCTGTGTGTGCAAATGAGTGCCTTTAATTTTGCGTGGCACTGCCTTCAGGGGGGCAAAAGGCCTTGATTTCCCCCGAGAGGCATCAAGACCCAATAATCTCAAACTTGCACATCCGTATACACAAAATGCTACACGAACCCTCTCAGATTGAGAGGAGGATAAATGAGGCTAGCAAGGTGAGAGCACCTCTCATTTGTCCCAACATTCAGCTTCAATCACCATCAGGCTATTAAGCTGTTATTCCAAGAGACACATGGATCTGTGATAAAGGGTTCTCATGTCAGTCAATGGCCTTGCGCGCAAACACACACAGCATTCAAATCACCACGGAACTATAATCACCTCAAACTATAAACTGTACATAAAAGATTGACATAGCCACGGTGACTCCACAGTTTGAAGCCTGAACGTTAGCATTTTGGCTGCCACTGCCCTGGCTCTTGGAAGCAGAAGTGACCATATTTAGATCACAGGGTTGGGTGCTAAGTTAGCAATTTGCTGCTTCATAAACTGTGTGGGTGCAATTCACAGAGACATACACCCACTAATTAGTGCAAAGTAATAGAATAAAATACTAGAATTTCAGTCACTAAAACAGAAACAGCCTTGCTGGATGGATTGTACCACATTGTTTGTGGGCTAATTTCACAGACTATATAAATATGGGCGGGAGTTACTGGCATTGGCAGCGATGAGGCCTTGACAGCCATCGACTTCACTGCCTACGTCTTCACACCTGAAGTGGACATACTGCTAAGTTTCATAGTTAAAACCACACGATAGACCCAGAACTCTAAATCATGCATCTGATCTGGCCTGGGAATGCGTGCATTAGCCTTTTGTCTCAGTGTCAGTTCTTTCCAAAAAAGATCAAATTCTCAGTGTCTGCCTCTTGCGCACATGCATACTGGTGTGTGTGTGTGTGTGTGTGTGCGCCACACTGTAACAATGAGCTCACTGGTCTTGTATACTTTCAGCTCTGTTGAGTTGAGCGTGAAATGTTTACACTTGCTTTTAGCGTTTCTCAAGCACACTTTTCTTTTGCCTCTTGTTGGATAAAGCCAAACACACCCACACACCCAAGTATGCCCGCACAAACACAGTGCCCCATTTTAGTGTAATCGGTTGATCTCATTTCTTTGATTGGAATCCCAGCTTTTTTCCTAATCAGTCCACTTAGCTAGCGGCTTCTAACAACTTCTTTGAGGGCTCATGCATTAAAGTCTCAGTATTTTAACTGTTCCAGTCTGTATTTCTGTTCCTCTTCAAATGTAATAATCCCCCCCGAGAGCTTTCCAGCATAACCGTACTTGTATACTATTAGGTTGTACCAAAATTGCAAGTTAACTGCCTTGCTTCAGGGAACATGAAAGGTAGCTATCAGGAGAGGGCCGAATTATCACTCACTCATTTCTATGCTCAGTCCTAGTGACACCAGTGGGGAAGAGAACCCCTAATACTTGCAGTCTTAATGCCATGCTGGAGTTCTGATTTGGAAGGGATTCACTCATGCAGATGATTGTGAGAGAGGGAATAAAAAAAAAGCCCCCCTTCAAAAAAAGAAAAAAAACAACAAAAAAAACACAAAACTGGCTTGTACCAATTTATTTGCACAGAGACTTTCCCACAGCATCAGTGAAAGAAACCGTGGGTTAAGGGTGGCTGTTCTTTTAAGCAACGTCATTGCTGTCTGGATGGGGAATGCATCTTACCACAAATGGCATCATGCATCATCCAGGCCTATAATTACATACTTGAGTATCGACTCTTTACTGAATATGGGGAAAAAAAAGTCTTCCTCTGCCATTCTGCACCATGACACATTTGAGTGTACATTTCATTTCTATTTACACACACACACGCACACACACGCACACGCGCGCACACACACACACACACACACACACACACACACGCACACACACAATTTTTATATATAATATGAAATAACAGAGATTTAGGGGTCGGATGTCCTGGAAGGGAGAAGCAGACTAGTACAGCTCAGTGGAAGATTCAGCTCATAATCCTGACCTGAAGCTACACATACAACAATGCTTCTGCGTGTCTGTGTGTGTGTGTGTGTGTGTGTGTGTGTGTTCGTCAAAGAGCAAAAAAGAAGAAATGAGTGAGATTCTGGGTATCTGACAGAGCACTGTGTGCATTTCTGATGGAGGGACCGACAGGGTATAGTTGAGAGAATAAGGGACTGGTTGTGTGGAGGCATTAGAGAGACAGAGAGATTGAGAAAAAGTAATTGTGTGTGCTGAGCTGGATCACTGAAAGCTACAGTTATACTTTGTGGGTGTGTGTGTGTGTGTGTTCATGTGTGGGTTACAGTCATAGTGCAGAAGATGGGCTCTGTGGCCTAGGGAAGCATGAAAGTTAATGCACTCTCACTCACTTATACGCAGCCATGGACTTTGGTGGTCAAACGATACAAAACTGCAGAGAACGTAACAGAACAACATTTTTTAGTTGCCTCTAGCCTTTGCCTGATGTTTTTATTTCCTCTTTTCTTTCACTTGGCTTCACTTATTTCTTAACGCAGTACTTCAACACACAAATATGGACAGCGGTTTAACTCTGGCTTGGCTGAGGCTAACGTTAAACTGCTTTGTCTATAGAAAAAGTGCTGTCTCAACTACATTTCTCTGCTGGCGAACTCAAAAAGTGTGTAATGACGCACGCATAGTTTCCATAAGAGCTAACTGTTGAAGCAGCCACTGTCAAATAACACAACTTTGTCCAAACTTTCAGTATCAGAAAGTCATAACTATAACCTGCAGTGTAAAATGCAAATAAAACAAAAATGAAGTCACTTTCTTATGTTTATATTTAATTGAAAATAGAAGAAATAAAACATCAAGTGTTGAAAAGGAGAAACTGTGTTGTTCTAAAACACATCTGTTCATTTGGAATTTAAAGCCTGCATTGGTGGAGATTGAAATACTTCCAGAAGAACATTTATTAATAACAGTAGTGATGAGTTTGGGGATTTTTATCATCTACACTACATAATATCATTAAAAGATTCAAAGAATCAAGAGAAATCTCTGTAGGCAAAGGATGAGGTCAAAAAGCAATAATGAATAGCCATAATCTGTGGGCCCACGGGTGGCACTGCATTAAAAACAGGCACGACTCGGTAATGGAAATCATTGCATGGCATCAGAAACGCTTCAGGATCCCACTGTCAGCAAACAGTTTAGATCCACAAATGTAAGTTCAAACTCCTCCATTCAAAAAAAAACATTTATAAATAATTTCCAGAAATGCTGTTGCCATATCTGAGTACGAAAGAGTACCCTGAAGATGAACTTGGGGGGGGGGGGGGCGCGAAAAAAACCTAAAAACGAAAAAAAAAATAAGATTTTTTGTT
>VUQK01009796.1:1530-13656 GCA_015106715.1 Bujurquina vittata | reverse complement strand
TTTTTTTTTTTTTTTTTTTTTTTTTTTTTTTTTTTTTTTTTTTTTTTTTTTTTTTTTTTTTTTTTTTTTTTTTTTTGTCGTCTTCCTGTGCTCTCTCACGCTGCCCAGCTACTAAATAAGTAATCACTGTCCTCATTCACACCATCTGGGAGAGTTTTCTTCCAGGTGGTTGTCATGCTATTACTTTCTAATTTATTTATTTTTGACAAGGGTGCCCACTTCTACAACACTGTTATTTGATACGTTGTCTTGCATTACAGGCGTAAAACTGCCACCGCAGGCAAGAAATGCGGTTATTTAGTAATTGGCTGCGTGTGTGATTTGATCCTTTCCCGCCAGCCTTAGTTGGGTTCAGAGCAAATGTTCCAGGGTTGATAAAGTCCATTGTTTTAGAATTTGCCCACAAAACCTGGGTTATTAAGTCAGCCACTTAAGGTTTTAGGCTCTCTCTTCATGTGTTTCATTCTTATACCATCTGTCACTATATATGAGCATGTGGCAGTATTAAAGAAATATCCACATGCCAGTATGGAAACTTCTATATATGCTTCTCATGCTCGCTGAAGAAAACGAGCGGTTTTTCACTGCTCGTAAAACTCTCCATCTAAATTCCCCTCGAATGTCCTTTTGTTGTGGCCTACAGCATCACATTTCAGTTTTGCATTGCAACACAGCTGTCAGCTTGTTATAATGTACGGGAACCAGAGTGGTGGTTTTGACTTTCTCCCTGCATCCCCCTGTCTTTTACATTATCTCCCTCACTGCTTCTGCTCATGTCTCTTCCTATTCTTGCCTATTCAGCTTCTCCACGGGCTAAATCCTGATCCCACATCTCCTCTTTTCTCCCCATTTCTTCTCTCCATCCATTCCCGAAGCTATTCTGCAGAATCTCTGCCAGGAGTCCTTCTGCTCAGAGCTATAGGAGGGAAGGACAGAACAAGGAAGATGAAAGAGGCACAACACAAAATGGCAAAGATGTGGGGCATAGAGTGAAGGTAGACTTGGAGAGGACTTGCAAAGGGAATCTTTGCAGAGGTCCTCTCCAGGTCCCACTTTTGCCAAACTGTGCGTTCTGCTGTTGCGTCGTGCACCTCAAACCTTAACAGAGAGCAAACATCATCTTCTGTTCTCAAACTGATCTGAATTTTTATGGAAGATCATTGCTGATGATGAGAGCTTGATCTTTGGCAGTTTTCAGTGGAAAGGTCCAGAGTTCCCAAGCCTGAATGCAGCACATTGGGTGAAGAAAAAGACCGTGTGAATGCTTATCATTTTTTCAACATTCTCAGAGATGTGCACCAATAATTGGCTCCTTGGGGTGAGACTGTCAACACACAGAGTTCTACTGTACTGTTCTGAGGCATCTGGGGGTGGTCAGTGTGCCATTATGTGCCAGCACAGAGCGCATTGAATATGTAGAAGTCTTTTGGATACACCACACAAGCTTTGCTCACCGCTTGCCCCGCTCGCCATATTTACAATACCCATGATTTCATCCACATGTGGAGATTTAAATCACATTGGAGGATCCAGCAGGGCCAAAACTTTTTGACAGCAGATCATGTACAGTGAATGTGAAGCAGGTGTGAAACATTTTCAGAACTTGTGCAGCATTAAATGGAACTAGAGAAATCAGTATCATTGTATTGGTTGTTTATTTTGAGGCAGAGGACCAAATTGTCAATATATTGTCAGTTCTGCATCATCTGTCATACAGAGTAATCTCTCCAGAAAAAAATATACTCATAAAAATGTACCCATTAAAAAAAAAAAAAAAGTAGAATAAAAAATATTTAAACTGTGTGTCTCTGGCACATTTCCTCACATCAAATCCACAGTTCTTCACAAATTCAGAGCTCTACTTTTATTGCACTGCAAATATGCCATTCAACCAATGCCCTGGGGAAGTTTCTCAAATGCACATCCACGAGCACACACTCACACACGCCCAAAGAAATTGCAGGATCCCCATAAAAACCCTTTTGTGCCTACAGTTACCTCACTGCTTTGTATGTTGCAAACTGCTGACATGTTGTAGGTGTGGCGTACACGCAGAATGATGCGCATGCTGCGTGTTGACGTCCAGTGATTATTGCATGGCGCAGAAAAGGAGAGGAAGCTGCAGGCTGGAGGTTCAGATGGAGTTTAATGGCTCTTGTGTCATTTGGTAAAAAGTCTGACACGCTCACACCTCTAATGGAAATGTCTCACCAGAGGAGGATCGCGTCCAGCCATACAATACAGTGCACGTGGGCGGATAGCTAGAATACCCTATGGGTGTTTACTCACTCTGTGGAAATTTTGGAGGGTTGTCATTGACATCTGTGAGGGTGATTTTAACTTCCGTGGTCCCTGACAGCCCTCCCATGTGGCCGCCCATGTCTTTGGCCTGGATGACGACGTCGTACTCCTGGCGGGCTTCACGGTCCATGTTTGGCAAGGCAGTGCGGATGATACCTGAGCAGAGTTGTAACATGAAATTAACGTTCAGATAAAATTTTATGCTTTCCTTGTGGGCGAGTTTTTATGGCTTTTTAAATGTTATAACGATAACAGAAAGACAGCGGGCTACTATAGCTTTTTGTTATGCCACACCATGTATATGATATAGATATTTTACATGACATCATTACAAACTGTTCAGAATTACATTTTAAAATTGTATATGTATTGCAATTCATAAATTAAAATGTTAAACAAATCCCACTTGGAAAACGCTGTCAGTTACTTCCAATTTACGAGGCATTTATTTCAAGATACTTCATTTTGTAAGAAAAAGCAACATCGCTCATCATTTGAATAAATAAGAACTCTAGTAGAACATTTGTGAAGTCCTATTTTTTATCTATTTCAAGCCCCGGTGATTTTTCTCTCTGTTTAATTCATCACCCACCACTCTCTTTCCATCTCTCTCTTCCTTTCTCCACATGTCTAGCTGCAGTGTCAGAGAGGCTTTCTGCTGTCATATTATGCCAAAAGTGTGTGCGTATGTCTGTGACAGCATGGAAAGCTGATAATCTCCAAACCAATTAGAAATGTGAGCTATGGATTTGAGCCAGTCAAATACCCAACACTGGTTTGATTAGCCAGATTTACTCTGCCCAAATCTCTCTGCCTCTCCGTGCCCTAACCACTCTCTTTCCATGAACTCTCTCTCTCTAAACCAATTTTTCCCCTTCTCTACCCTAACCTCGCGCTTTCAGCTCTTCTTCACTCTCTCCGACCTAGCACAGCTCCGTGTTTGCCCCAACCTCTTTCCTTACATCCAATTTCTTCTTTTAATGCAAACCCAAATATTAGGCCTGAGCTCTGCGGGGACCAGGCTGAATGTCCGCCGGGGACCTCTTTCTGCAGCGGTGCCTTCTCTTCTTCAGCAATTTTAGTGGAAAGGATGTGTTGTTACATGATCCCAGCAGCACCGAGTTCTTGGCTTTTTTTCACATTAAGAGTAGTAGAAGATGAAAATTTTGGAGGAAAAAAAAAGTTTTGAGTTTGTTCGTTGCAACAAGCAGTTTCTATGAGATACCTCGCAGACAGCTCTCAAGAGTTTTGCTCTGCAGTGTTGGAGTATAAAGCCATTCCTATTATTGATTATTTTTTTCCTAAGCAGAAGAGAACATGGATGGGATGGATGGTTTAGATTAACTGTAACATTGTGTAGTTGATAGAATTATCTCTCTTAATTCCTCTTGATTTGGAAGTCTTGCCCAGCCTAAGTCATACTCCTAAATCTCAGTGAAACAAAGAGTTCATGGGAACATGCAGACAAAGAAAATGAAAATGCTTTGTTGTATCATTCAGGACAAGCTCTTTTTGTAGTTGATCTTCGAGCTGCAGACGAGTTTGCACACTACATCACTGCTGCACCAAGGCCTGCGAGCAGTTTTGTTTTGCTGTGTTGTAGACGATCACAGACCCAGTTCAGGGTTCTGTTTGCAGTCTCACCTGTCTGAGGCTCCACAGAAAAATAGGGTTGTCCTTGCAGTATGCTGTACACCAGTCTGGCACTGTTGCCGTAGGTGGGGTCATCAGCATCTGTAGCTGTCACCTGCAACACTGACGTACCTACAAGACAGAAACACAGACATGACAGAAAAGTCAGGAGATAGCTCTACCTTAGTGATTCGGTTCAGGAATGGCTTGACAAACAAGCTTGTCACAAAAAATGTGCGCCGATTCACCTGCCTGCACCAGCCGGATGGGAAAGGGAATGAAAAACACTCTCCTGTCTCACAGACACTGCAGCTGAACGGGCTCCTGTGGGGCCGGTCTCCATTATTATTTCTCTACATTTCATCATTGTCTGGTGGAAATATCCAGTCTCCAATTTTGGTGATTTTCAAGTTTTAAATAAAACATTATATTTCCTCCATGTGCTGACAGAGTTCAACAACCCCCTGGATTTATGAAAACCTTTCAAAATCCTTTGGATAATCTGAAAAAAAATGCATTGTTGTCGGGCTTGAAACATGACAGTTTATTTTGATCCCCCCAAAAAACCTGACATTCCACAGATATGTTTTTGCCCGTAGCATCTGCGTCCAGTAAATCTCTGCTCACTGAATGAGCGCAGTTAAGCTGATCAAATAGGCCAAGTAAATTAAATCTGCAGACGTGTGCAATACATTCTATTAACTTTGTTATTGTTGCATTATTGCTGATTTCTGATGTGACTCGGGAAACTGTCTTAAATTTAAAAAAACAAAGCACTCTGTCTGCTTTGTGGTTCTTGCCAGACCTGTGCTGCTCTCTACAGACAGCTAGTATTTAGACCCGCGTCATTACCACCTACATGCAAAGAAAGTAGTCGCTTCACAAAAACCACACACAGGTAATGCGTGTTCTAGCCGCACTTTTACTATTTAGATGTTTTTAAAGTGTTTTTTTTTTCTTACTTTATTTTAAACTAGGAAGTGAAGATAGAAGGAATGTCGGCTAACTTGCTACTTTTACTTTTGTTGTCTTGAGCTTCATTTGTCTTTTTTTTTGTGTACCCTTTTCTCTTTTTTCCCTTGCTGGGATGGGAGTGTAGAGTGAGCACCGCAATATGCTGCACTTATCAAACACCAAGAACAACTTTCCAATTCGGTGTTGTGTTTAAACTCCAATATTTCCCACGTCTCCCTCTGGCACGGCAGCGGCACTGCTGCCCTCCGTTACCTGCCGCTTCGCCACCACCCCAGCATCCATCTATGGGCTCCGGGAGGGATTTTTACTCATCACTCCCCAATTTCTACGCGCCTCATATTTGTATGCTAAAGTAGCAAGCTCAGAGTCTTTGCATCAATCTCCAGCGATAATCTGCTGCTGTAATAAATCGCTAATTTCACATGTGAGCTTCGATGGCTCAGATAAATCTGATTACACCCTGCTTTTTATTGTTTCTTTGTTTGCATGAAGCAACCATGAAGGCCCACATTGTGACTCAAATTAGATCTTTGTACTTTTTTTTTCTTCAATGAATACTAGAAAAAGTTAACTGAAGCTCACAGTTCAGGTGCAGCTCAGAGGATGGGAGGAAAGATTTTGGTCAGCAAGAGAGAACGTTAAAGTTGCAAAAGTTCACACAGGTAAATGTGTGTGTGTCTTTCCATAATCAAGTAACCGTAGTACATGTAGAAATTATTTTTATCTGCGACTAAATGCCCAAACTGGTGATTTCTTGCAACAGCATCATTTTTTGGCCCCATTAGGAGCTTCATATCAGTCAGATTGTACTGAATTGTTCATTTGGCTTCTTTTCAGCCTGTTTTTAATATTTACATTTCCAGCTGCAACCATGTGAGCACCACCATCCTGCTCCGTGCAAAATAAACCAGGATCTGTATAACTGAAAACTGCAATCAAATTTTATTCAGCCTGGATTCCAATGTGGTTATAAGTATACCGTGATAAATTACCAAGAATGATAATTTGAAAGAAACTGGGTTTTCTATCCATTCTAAGGTTGATATCCATGAGGCTACATAGACCCAGTTAGTCAAATTACAGCTTTTATTTCTGCTCAGCTTCTGTGGTTGTGGCTCATGGCAGCTGGTGGTCTCTCTTTCCCAGACTTCTGCATTCAGGTTTCAGCTTATGTAGCGGATGGGTGCAAAAAAAAGCCTAAACAGAACTCTTTCAGACTTCTTTCCTCAGAAGTCCAGTCTATTCAGCGAAGGGATTTCTTGTGCTTTCACTGTTTTGAGGCATGGCCACTGCCAGTGTGGTTCATTTCAGGTCAGCATCCAAGGCTTGAAAACACTCCAAGGCCACATAATATCTGGAAAGAAAATCTATCAAGATCAAAAGTTCCAAATATGGAGACTCTGAGGATACGGTAGAAACTCTTGCCTGTGCCAATCTGGCGCTAAATAATTCCAGAATTCTGCTTGGGCATTAGCCCTCCGTAAGCTATAAGCAACAAAAATGAGGATTTTTCAGGAGCTTTTCATCTAAGGGTGCTTTTGGCTATTAATATAGTAGGAAAATGTTGATAGTAGACAAATAACACTGGGAAGCAACTCCATCAGTGACTTCATTAGTAAATGTCAATCACTGTAAAACAGAGAACCTTTCTTTGCTAATAATGGACTCCTGCGAATCACTGTCATATTATCTGGAAAAACATAAACCTGCTGGTCACTTTCACATATGCACTTCTGCTGAAGAGAGGGGTAGAGGTAAATAATGAGGAGCATTTTCAGTTAAACTACCAAAACTGCTACTAATATTAAACACAAACCTCTCCGTTAGTTTAGCAAAGGCGCACAATGTGTTTCAAAAACACAGTATGACACACATTCCTCCCTCTGATATAATACCTGTGAAAAGTGCCAAGGTGACAGGATAAGTCCACGATCAATGCATTATTTACATTTTTATTACCATAATATTTTGCTTTGTATTTGATATCAATTATATTATTTAATTTTTGTAGTTTTTTTTGTTTTGCATTTATATTTTTCTATAGTGAAAACATTATTTGCCTAAAGTGAACAGGGTCGACTCCTGTCTTTAAATGTCTTTTTTAATAAATGTGACTTGATATGATTTTATGCTATATGATGGGCATAAAACTAAACCAATAAAAATTTGAAAAAAGAATCAAATGTCTTGATATACATAATATAATAAGAATCTGCTTGCAAAGATGTCTCTCAGATGTGCCAGACTTCATAAACTTATGATGTTTTGGGGGAAAAATGACCTGAAACAAGTGGAACCTGTTTGCTAAAGCAAAAGGTGCTCAGTTGAGACTTATTGTATTGCTGTAAGTTTGAACGTGCTCTCTGTCATCACCCCTCACTTCTTGTTGAAGCTTCAAATATTTTTCAGATAATGCTTGAATAAACTTTGAAGCTCCCAAAAGTGTATGCTGGGCAGCTACACTAAATGTTTACTTCTCACCGACCTCTGATATCTTAGGCTCTCAATCAGTCGTAAACATAAACCCTTCCCCATTTTCTTTGCCTTTGTCTCAACACGAAACCTAGCCTCGCCCTGCTTTTCCCTTACGGTTTCCTTCACTACTCACCAACATTGGACATCTCAGGCACCCTGGCGTAGTACGGCCCATGTGGAAACTCAGGAGGGTTATCATTGATGTCCTGAACTTTCACTATGAACTCTGATGGAGGCTCCAGAGGCTTATGAGTGTCTCTCGCCACAGCCTGGGCTGTCAACGTGTACTGGGCCTGCTCCTCGCGGTCCAGCGTTTTCGTGGCGTGGATGTTTCCTGTCTTGTCATCGATGACAAAGATTGTTCCTGCGCCTTCACCGGACAGGATGTACTTGATGTTTCCATCGCCCGAGTCTACATCTGAGTGGAGCTGAAAGGAATAAGACGAAACAGAGTTCGGCCTAAATTACATGCACGTATTTCAACGTGTGTGAAACTTAAAGAGAAAAAGAGACAAGCTAGCGGTTCCAGCAGTCTGGTCGAAGGGCGAATTTGGAAGACTGGCTCGGCTGTCTGGCAGGTGCCAGATGAGGTTGCTATTTCCCAAGACTACAGACTAAGGGAAGCGAGAGACTCGGATAGACAGGCTAGAAATGTCGTGCTTTAGATGGACACACACCAATAAATTTAAAACATTATTGTAAAAATGAAGAATGCACAACATTCAATTAAACTCTTGTTCTTCCTTTACCGCTCCCAGACTTTGAAATATGGTGCTCTGTAAACATCATTTGTTGTTTGTTATGAGAGCCGCTGCTCAGTGTGAGTGATGGTGTTGTTCTGGAGGAGTGCTACCAATCATCTTCACCCTTGGATGAGAACATGACCTCTTTCGTTTTTCTATCTTTCTCTCTCACGTTGATAAATGCTAAAAGCACATTTAAATCCTGCTGGAGTTTGCTGTCAGCTTACACACCACGACTGCCACTGGAGGGCAACGTGGCTATTAATTAAACAGTTACTCGGGGGCTAATTCTGTTTGAAGAAGAACTCTCTTTTTAACTCGCACTATACTATACTCACCCTGCCCACCAGCACCGGGTCAGGTCCAGTGTACTCCTCAATGACGAAGAACTGATTCCAGACCCATCCTCGTTTGGACCTGTGGAGCACTTGCCCTTCTTTTCCCACTCTTTGTCTGTGTCTGTGCAGTGACAAGTGACCTACAAACACAAAAACACCAACACATGTAAACCACTGCCATATTTATCCAATTATACCCAAATGCTTTAAGTTAATTTAATTAAAGTCTACAACAGGTCTATCATGGGGTGCAATCAAAACTTTAAATGCTTAGAAGATAAATAAAAGGCCACATTTTGCATGGTATGTTGAATGAATGAATTATCGCCACAACAGCTGTTATATTTTGGAGATTTATTTATTGTATTTATTCTTTTCCCAGTAGTTTGTTTCAGTATAAGCTTAAACGTCAGTGAGAGGGAGTAAACATAGTTGCCTGTTTTGGGAGCTGAAAAAATGTGGGTGGATTGTCTGAAGAGCACTGGCTTTAAAAGGCTGATTTTTATATATGTGGAATCTTAGCAAGTCACTTAGCCACCGTGGAGCTTCACTGCTACAAAAGGAGGTTAACAGGAGCAGGCTGTGGGGCCTGATCAACCACTGATCAGCAGCAGCGTTTGAACATCTTTAACCTAAGGGCGCTTGGTGGAACAATTACCATTAATATTTAAATCTTTTCATTGTTTTTGAACATAATTGCATGTGAAGAGAAGCATTTAAAAAAGAAAATATTTTCCACCTGGAGCTTTGAATTTTTGCAGGCCTTAAACTCTTAAAACGCCTCAGCTGCAACAAACCACAGCAAATCTTCTGCTACTGGCTGCAATACTCAACATAAGTCTGCACACATTCCCAGCATCTGATTCTGATTGCAATATACCCAAAACAACAGGAATACACTCATGAAGGTATTTTGGTTAATGCAGATAACGGGACCATCAGCTTTATTGTCATGCTCGCTGGACCGAGCCTTCTGATTACTGTAAAGTTGAGTGAGAATTGCAAGTTGTAGTGTGATCAATCTCAGCCGACTTTCCAGTCCCCGTGTTCTCTTTTTACTTTCTCTGCTCATGTTTACTTATATTTAATAGAGCCGAATTCAAATAAAGCTGATCCCATTTGCATAGTTTTCAGATTCTGTTGACGGATAACAGAACAAGTCTGAAACAGTGACTAAAATGCACGCCATTATTTCGAAGCTGCTGCTCCGCACTGCTAGAATGCAGATTTTCTAACAACCTTGTCATCTGACAGCTTCCCCATGCAACTCAGTTCAAGTCAATAACTCCTGTATGCTGTGATTTAGGAGACACTTGCATGTAAAATACGTTACTCAGATTACATGCTAGAAGCGCCAGAATGTCTTGTCTTTTCTCCTCCTCTCAGACACTCTTTCAAGTTTATATCAGCTGCCATGTGGTCTCGCCTTGTTTTCGCAGAGATATCACAGTCAGGAAAGACTCTCTCTCAGCTGGAAAGGCGATGGACAGCAGTATCTAATTTGCATTTAAAGCTACAAACTCAGACTGTTAATTTGGAACGAGGCTGAAATCAAATGTCAGAGTACCTAATCTGTACAGAGTATTGGGGCCACATCAAGAAAAAAAAAAAGAAATTGTGCATTTTGAGATTAAAGTCGTCATTTCAGGTCAAATAACGGCCACAGCTGCTATAGCCTCTGCAAAATGCCTTGGGTAGATGAAACAACTTGATCAGCTGTCTTATTGTGTCTTGTCGTTCAACATATCCCCTCTGTACTGCACTACGGCGCAATCATCCACATCCCTGCATCTGACCGCTGCCAGTTTGTGTGGTTTTTCCTTCTGAGCCGATGCAGCTTTCTGCACCATCTCTTTAACATCCTCAAGCTTATCACTGCATCGTCTTTATGTACTAAAATAGAAATAATTCCCTTGTTACTAAAATCGATTTGAAAGTACAGTTTCACTAACTCATACTGCAAGACATTCTGGAGGGTATAGCAGGTGTGGCAGCATTCTGACTTGAAATGACTTTAATTTGCACTTTTTTGTAGCGTGTGAAGAAATTGGCATAAAGTAAAATTCTGACAGAATATTTGATCATTTAAAAGAAGTCATTTAAAAGCCGTGGCCTCTTTGAAAGGCTAAGAACAGAGTTGTTTTTTCAGATGTTTACAGTTGTGGCTATGATGCTGCAGGGTGCTAAATGAGAAACATTGTGTAGTCATACCTGGATGTCTGTGTCTGTGGCCCCTTTGATCCAACGAAGCGTTTCCTTTCCGGGTTCCCAACGCAACGCTACAAAGTGCAGAAACTCCTAGCAACACCAGGAAGGCCCTCAGCAGCCCGAAGCCCTGCCGCTTCATCGTCAGCGTCGCCATCTCGCCCAACCTCTGAACCTGTGCGCTTCACTCCGCCCCCGGCTTTCTGGTTCCTCTCAGTGGAGCTCTGCTCCCACTGAGGTGGTATCTTACTTTTTCTAACACAATGTTGTTGATGAACTTCCTAGTTCACTAGCTGAAATGGAGCCTGTTGCAGATACTCATCACCAGCTTGCCACGTTACTGCCTTTCTTCCTTTTCCCTCTCAGCTGGCTTTCTCTTTGCCTCTTCTTGTCAAAGAGCCTGAAAGAGAGAGACAGGGCGGAAAGCGGCTTTGGTCAGTGACACAAAAGTAATAAAAACAAACAATAATAAATATGTGCAGTCAAACATGGTCTGACGGTTTATTAAAACTCCCCAACAAATAAATTTAGATCTGACTAAATGGTTTTGGCATTAATTAGAACTTTGCACTGATTACACAGACAGTGCTGTCTGTAAACCCATTAGCCTTAATTCAATTAGATACAGACTGATTCATTGTCAGTCGGACAGCTCATGCAGCAACTGGTCACTGTGTTGCATTATTTACAGCTCTCACTGATACGCCGAAAGCGTCGTGTTCAGCGTGTTAAATAGTGCGCTGATTGCAGCACAGGTGATGATTCACGTCAGCAGGAGTGATGCATATTTCCAGTTCTCCGTCAGCGGTGGTGAGCTGTGAAGCAAACGACTGCTCGCTCGTTACAAGAAAGGTTTTGATGAATGTGTGTAGAAAGCATAAAGTGCAGTTTGAATCAAAAATCTCGGCCATATGAGTTTGTTGTAAAGTACATTTAATGAGAGCAATAAAGGAATTCATTAAATCTAGAGGACTGGATCTAGCGTGGGGCGTCATACGTTTTGCTCTGCTGCATTTCATATCTGCTTTAAGTATAATTTAATAAATATAGTTGGCTAGTGTTACGGTACTTTTTAGCACCAACAAACTGAAAGTTGGAGCTGTATGCTGTTTTGTTCTTTTCCTTATCTGCTACTCTAAAGATTATAGCCAGCATTATTTGGATAAGGCAAGTGAAAGTATTTGGGGAAACCACTGTTTTGACTTGTGCTGCTGTACAAGAAAAGCTGTAGCTGCTAGAATGGAAGCGGTAATGGTCATTTTAGATGATGAATATATCCTTTTTTTTTTGTTTCCCGATGTCCTCTTCATGGCAGGCCACGCAGTATGACAGGACACGTGGAGAGAGAGAATGTAGCTGTATCATGAAGCATTTGAAGGTAAACTTTAAAATTCAGTTTTTCTTAAAAAAAAAAAAAAGAAAAAAAAAAAAAAAAAAAAACTTGCCGCATTTCCCAA
>VUQK01009793.1:1810-11810 GCA_015106715.1 Bujurquina vittata | reverse complement strand
GAATTTGTCCTGTTAACCAACAACAACAACAAAAGGATCTACAGTAGAACTATAAAAATTAAATTTTAATTTAGCTGGATTGTTGTGTAATACTACAAGTGAAATACATTACTGCATTTCCACTAGGCAAAGTCATTTCCTCCCCCACAAAGCGCTGCCTGAATGAATGGCAGTACCAATGCCTGTGCCTAAAACTGTGGCGCATATGTCAGAGCAATGTGTCACCCAACATCAGAACATTTAGTCAGCCGATCAGACCAAGCAGCCAAGCCAGCGGTCCCACTAAGTTTCACGTCTGAAGTTGGTTGTAACTTTGTCCCTCTTTGTGTGCTTTGCCATCATGTATTCTGGATCCCGTGTTATCTCACAACAAGCAGCAGCACGCAGAGGCCGGTCCCTGCTATGAACAGACATTAACCGTGGGGTACTTCAGGGCGAACGCCAGAGAATTAGCCTTTGCGAATATGCATAAAATCACTTCAATAGACAGAGAGGGAGAGAGGGAGGACGACAAAGACATTATCTGTGTAGCTGGCACAGATTTTATCGGATAAGACTGTCTGCAGACGTGTTTGAAGGTTTTGTCTGTGGGTGTTTGGGGAGGCAATCATACCAATTACTCGTGTGTGTGTGTGTCATTGTGTGTGTGTGTTATAATGAACCCGTTTCTCTTAAATCTTTTGCTCTATTCATAAAATATAGATACTACAGATTCCCATTAGAAAGTCAATGGTTATTTATTATTTCTGTGGGATGAATAATTCAATTTTCATTTTTTGCAAAGGCAGCACTCAGAAAGATGAGAAGATAATAGTCATCATTAACAGCCACTCTGACTCTCCCTCTCATCCCCTCTTTTTCTGCCTCTCCCTCTTGTTGCTGATGTGACAATATTTTACATTTTCACCCCAATAATAGCCAATGGATGAGTAAAAACTTAACAAATAAGAGGAAAAGTGAGACACCCCCCCCCACACACACACACCTTAATTACACGAAAGGGACCATTTATGTTCATTTCCATATTTTTATGCTTGGACTCTCCTAGAGTAACTTTAAAGGACTAACTCCTTGAAATAATCCTTATTTATGCTATACTCTTATTTTATCCTCTAAATTTCTCTTATACTCTTATTCTGAAAGTAGAAAAGCTTTTGAGTCTGTAACCTGAGCTTTTGGTTAATGAGGATTATTTACACTTATGCAAACCTCATTATTTAAAACTGTGGCCATGTTTAATATAATCATTAACTTTTTTAACCACACACACACACACGTACGTATTTGTGAAAATAAGCATAAGAAAATGAGCATACAGTATGTCCATTATGAACATTCTTTGAAGCATTACAACTCAAAACACATATGCTTAAAACAAGCACTTTATTTTGATTGCTAATACTGCAGCGAGCCTCCCACTGCTCTCAGAACAGCAGCAGCAGTTGTTGTTGTAGCTTCCATAGCATCTTCAAACAAGAACCCTGTTTCACTGTTGATTGGATCACATGATTTCTTGTTCCATGGACCTTTTGCCTCATAACAGCCTAGCCCATTTGATGTTGCTTTGTGTAAAAGCCGAGACTTGTATACACTCATTTTGAGTGAGTCCTGCAATAAAGCTGCCTGGTTTGGACTTTACGCCTGTCTCCCGAGTCTGCATTTGGGTCCTCACCCTGCCAGTCACACTGCTGTCATATGACAATCAAAGTGAAAAAAAGATGTGACAGGTTACTCCATTTTCCAAAATTTCCTTGCAGCAACTCAAAATGATAATCAGTGGGTTTTATGGCCCCCATATGCTCATATGCATGCTTGACCACATCAGGGCATGCTCCTAATGAGATGATGGATGCTGTCCTGAGGGATCGCCTTCCAGATCTGGACCAGGGCATTGCTGTCTGTGGTGCAACCTGGTGGCGTTGGATGAACTGAACCATAATGTTCCAGAGGTGTTCTATTGGATTTCCTTCATCCTCCATCCTGCCTGCATACATGTACTCTCACCACATATGAGGCCAGACACTAGGAGGACCCCAGGACCTACTGCCTCAGTGTAGGGCCTGACAGTCGGTCCAAGGATTTCATCCTGACACTAATGATGGTCAGGGTGTTGTTGCCTAGCCTGTAGAGGTCTGTGCATCCCTCCATGAATATTCCTCTCCAGACCATCACTGACCCACCATCAAAGGGGGAGAATAATGCTCTCCACGGCTTCCCCAGGCCCTTTCCTGTCTGTCAGGTGCTGAAAAGCACAGGGCTCCAATGGTGGAGCTGCCAATTCTGGTATTCTATGGCAAGCTAGAGGACGTTTGGCCCTTAGGATGCCCTCATGCAGTCTGTTTCTGATTCTTTGGTCAGAGACATTCACACCAGTGGCTGCTGGAGGTAATTTTGTAGCTCTGGTAGTGCTCATCCTGCTCCTCCTTGCACAAAGGGGCATACACCAGTCCTGCTGATGGCTTAAGGCTCTTCTACAGCCCTGTCCAGCTCTCCTAGAGTACCTGCCTGTCTCCTGGAATCTCCTGCATGCTCTTGAGACTGTGCTGGGAGACCTTCTGACAATGATACATATTGATGTGCCATCCTGGTACTTACAAAAATATGAGTAACTCATGCCATGGACAAAAGCAATGAGATTACTTTTTTCAGTCTGATATCATCAGAGCTTGACCCTTAGCTGCATGAATTTAGACGGTGCTGTCACAGGATGGGGCGATTGATTCATTGCTGTAGTTTTCTAGTCTCCTGTGCCTGTATAGGGCCTTGGAGCTGGATGCAAACGGAAAGAAAAACTTTCTTTAATTGTTTAAAAAAAGTGTTCTTAGTGTGTTTTATTTTCAAAACTGACCACATTCTCGATGCTATTCCTGTACCTGACTGCCTGCCTACCTGATTTGCAATGTATAACTTTCACACATTGCAGCTGGAATGCAAAAAAGTGTTGTGGAGTAAGACAGGAGACAGGAAGAAACTACTAACCAGGCTCTGTAATAAATACCTCCTATAAACTGTAGTAACCTCATTCCTATAATCCTGCTTTAACCCTGTAATATAATAATTCAGTGCTATTGTCTTCCATTTATTAACTTTTTTGTAATCCGTCAGTCAACCTAATTCCCCACAATCCACTATTGACCAATACTGCACCACTTTAATGTGAGTTATTGTTTTGGACAAAAGAAAAAGGATTGCTGAAGTTCCCGCTGTTCTAAACCTTGAGAAAACAAAATGAAACAACTCATATGTTGGCTATATTTCTTTAAAGAACATCATGGAAGCAAGCAGCCAAAGTGTTGGCTAACGTCCTACTACTCCCTGCTATACAGGAGTGAAATTTGAGCGCTATGATGTTGCATAACAGGGATTGTTAAAAACAGCGTGCCTGTTCAATATAGCAGTAAATATACTTAGTTCCAGAGTTCTGTTTAACCTCCCAGATAGTAAAAGACTGCAGGGTGGATCTACCCCACTGTGCCACTCATTTCTGGCCCCAATTTTGGCAAACAGTTGAAGATATTTTGGTCATAAAATGATCCTGATGGAGCTATTAACAGTTTCCTTTGAAACAGGGATTCATTTACAGGCAGCCACCACCAGGCTGCACGATGTTAAAGAAAATGTAAAATCTGATGATTCACCGGCAAGTTCTGAATCGGCCTTTTCCCTCTCTGACTTCAATACTGAAGGACAGAAATTTAGTGATTTAAATCAGCAAAGTTGCCACTGAATCCTCTCACAGTGTGAGACATGTTTTATCTTTCAAAACTGATTTGGCTGAGTTATGATCTGCAAAGGACTTTATTTACTTTACTCAATTTCCCCAACTCGTCATATTTAACTAACCTCGAGCTCATACACGATTTAGTTTTTGCCTTCTTGTTGGTGCTCCTGTCTGTATAACATCCTGTAAACTCATTTCCCAGAGTTAAAGAAGAACTGTTATTGGTTTCTTACACACAAATCATGGGTGGCTGTACCACAGGAGGTAGAGCAGGTCACCCACTGATTGGAAGTTGGGTGGTTCGATTCCTGGCCGCTCCAGGCTGCATGCCAATGTATCATTGGGCAAGATACTTAAGCCCAAGTTGCTCTTGGACACAAGCGTTGGAGTATAAATGTGTGTGAATGTTAGACAATTAAAGCACTTAGTTACACATGGAAGTGCTTGTGTGAATGGGGTAAATGTGAATGCTCTGTCAGAGTAGAAAAGTGCTATATAAGACCATTTACCATCATATCAGCAATGTTATTAGATCTTTGCTGTGTTGATTTTATTCAGGGGTCTGTCTCATCTTTGCACACTGCCTAAGTAAAATAAAGATAACACAATTTTAACTTTGTTTCAGTGACTATTTTTTCAAAAGTTGGGTGAACAGGGTCTGCATAACATCTGGAATCTATGTCAACCATTAGTTGTCTACAACAGAACCAACTTCAGAGCCCCCCAAAGAGAAGAAAAGCATGGGCCACAAGTGAGACAAGATTAGCAGAGGTTCTATAAAAAAAAATTGCACTTGCTCACTCTTTTCTTTCTTCAGCAGTGTTTTTTTTTTCCACGTGCACATGCAGGGGATGACCACTGAGGAGCCAGAAGGAAAAATGAGCTTTGATATCCTTTGTCATCCCCAGGATTAGTCTACTTTTTGTTTTTGTTTGTTTTCATTTCTTTAACATTTTTAAAAAAATTTAGGTGCTGTTGGTATTGTGCTAACTAGTCTTAAGCAAAGGTTGCCAGGCATCCTTGTCTTAAGCCACCTCAACAACATGCAGTTTTTTTCTGCTCAGAGCTGAGACGTGATTGGCTTGAATGCAGTGAGTCTATGAGGGGGTGCTGATAAGTTCGTGGCTTTGCCCCCTTCCAAATGAAATAGAAAACCGAGTGTTGACAGCCTAATATCTTAGTATGTAACTGTGCAAATATCAGCTTATAACCGTTTTTTCCCGTGATGGCAGAGGCACAAGCAAGTTTTATCTTCAACGGTGAAATGTCTTGAAATGACATATCCAAGTTCTTACGCTGCTGTAGTAGCAAGGTTATCATCTCAGTGTGGATGCTAACTTTCCCTGGAGAAACAAAAACCTCATGACGGTCCATAAATCCAAAATGTATAAAAAAGAGCAACAAATCTGTTCCGCAGTGCAAGTGGATGTAAACCTGGTTTGTGGCTCCGTTACTGAGCCTGTGGTACATCTGGGGTGGATCTGCTCCGGAGTCACTTTGCTGTCAGGGCGACTTCATAGTGTTGAGTCAAATGTATCAAAGCTTTGAACACAATTTGATTTCGTGTATTTTTTTACATGAAACTGAGTGACATTATTAGATCTTCTCTTATATTTGATGTTTTCAAGCGTGAATGTGTAAACGAACTGCTTTAATTAAGTTTACCAGTTGGAAGAGAAGCTTTTTTATTAAAGTGTAATTCAGAGAAACTTATTTGGGTGTGAAGGTGATTTGGAACTTAGACGTATTCGTGAGCCCTGAATATTTCATGTGGCTAGCTCCTGAGGACTCAAAAATGAAGATATATGATGTGTATGTGGCTGGTTAGGAGTGAAATGGTATACCCGTAACCCCCACGTCCATGATCCACATCTGCCCTCTCAGATTTTAATCACAAACAGAAGGCAAACGATCACCATTGCTGTCAGACACTAGTCAACAGATGGAAGTAAATAACTCGGATTCAGGAGGCTTTTATTTGGAGCCGTGTAAGTAATGACCTTTCAAAGGGTGTGTGGAGGGGCTTTTGATATCCACACTGTCATCATCCGTTCTCTCTTTCACCTTTTCTTTTACTGAAGTGTTAATGAAAAAAATTAAAATGCCACAAAAATCACCTTTTAAAAGCCAAAAAGAACAGTGAGATGAAAGGCTAGTGCAAGCTTTAAGTCTGATGCTATGACAGTCGCAGTGACAGACGCTTCATTCCAACTTCTAACACGGAGCACCAACAAAGGCAGATCAGAGATTCTGTGACTTACCTTTTGTTATTCTTCTTCTGTCTGTCTGAATGTTACTCACCTCTTAGTTTTTTTTTTTTGGGGGGGGGTTGATAACCTCTCTACTTTTCATTCTCTGTTGTACTCTCCCCATCTCTTTGCATCAGGATATGACAGGTGAGCAGGGAACTGGAAATGGGATGCCTCAGAGAGGCCAGGTCTCACACTGGAGGTTGAATGCTAACCATGCAATTTTTTTATAGAACCTCTGCTAATCTCGTCTCACTTGTGGCTCATGCTTCTTCTTCTCTTTGGGGGGCTCTGAAGTTGCATCACAGATCTCCTGGTAGCAATCTAGATGGATTTGTGAAGTCCATATGCTATAATGGTAGCTAATGAACCAAAAGGACTGAAATGCAAAGACTGTGGAGCCTAAAACTGCAAAACAAACAGTACTGAGTAGTAAAGGTCTACACTCTCCAAGAATGATACTTTCAGTGAACCTGCAGGAATAAGCACACTTTGTTATCATTTTAAAAACGGGTCTGTTTTTCATTCCCTCTATGAAGTGTCTGTCTTGTGTGCCCTAGGTGTGAATGTTAATTAGAAAGTGCAGATGCCCAGCTGAGATTGGTGTGGCAGTTCACAGCTCACAGATAATTGGCTCCAGGCGGATGACAACCTGCTACATAAGGAGCCAACATGGCTGCTGCCATGGGCAGAGGATGCATTCATCTTTCCCTCATTTCGACCAGTCACGCCTGTTTCTTAGTTCATATCTACAAAACTCCTTTACTGCTTTTTTTTTTTTTTACACTATTTTTTTCTGTTTATGTGTGTGAGAGAGAAAATTTATGAATTTTGTTTCCTTTTTAGTTACAATATCAAATAAATGCAACATATCACTTTAAAAAAGTTGTTCCTGTGGCTGCTTGGGAGTTTGGGAAAGTGGATGTTGTTCATGTTGTGTCATAGTCAGCTGTATACGGGGCATAAGAATAGCTTTAACTATTTAAGCAATGTCAAAGCTCGAACTCTTGCTGCTTTGCTAGAGTCAACACACAGCTTTAACATCATTGTGTGTTCTACTCTACTAGCTTTACTATGCTATATGATGATGCCTTTAAAGAGCCCACGTAGTGTTACAGCAGTGGATATTTTTGCAACCGGCTGATCGTTGTGTATGTACAGATAAGAACCTCTGGAACTCAATTAAAAAGATAAATGTAACTAATATAATTGCTAAATTTAATACAATAAAGCATTGCATTACTGAGTTAGACAAAAATTCACTGTTTTCAGTACTTTTTAATTTGTAACACATTATACTCAGCTAGGCATATATCACCTTGTATCTCACAAGCCTGTTCATAAATCATGTTCATAAATTTTCTCTTTTCCATTTCCCTCACCCTCTTAAAATACGTATAATATTTTGCCTAAGTGATCATGTTTTCAATGTTTGGTTTAGTTTCTTGTCTTTTCTGAAAAACCTGAAAAATGCCTCAAAACATTATTTTAAGAGGGTGACAATATGTATTTAAGTTACATATAATAGCAGGGTGGGATTTGGTGGGGGTGGGGGGGTCTTTCCTTCTAATTTGCGTGTGGCAGTGGTTTAGTGGGTAGGTGCTCACCTTGCAACCGGAGGGTCGCTGGTTTGAGTCCCTGTTTGAGTGCATGCTGTCATTGTGTCCCTGGGCAAGACACATAACCCACATTGCCTAAGTGTGAATGTGTTTGGTGGTGGTCGGAGGGGCCGTAGATGCGAATTGGCAGCCATGCTTCTATCAGACTGCTCCAGGGCAGCTGTGGCTACATTAATAGCTTACCACCACCACGTATGATTGAGGTGTGAATGAATAGTGCACAAAACTGTAAAGCGTCTTTGAGTACCTGAAAAGCGCGATATAAGTCAAAGGCACTATTATTATTGATTTCTTAGAATCTACTTTAGCAGAATATTTCTTTATTTTCACAGCATTTTGTGCTGTTGCATTTTGCCACCATTGCATATTCAGATAGTCATACTAAAGGTTATCAAAGCTGGTCAAATTGCGCTGCTGCCTCTTCCACGGCATGTCTTTTGTCCTGTCTCTCCACTCAGACCCAAATGGTCATGGCAAAGGACTTTATGGTCATGGCCTGCCACTTCCTGAGCCTGGGTTTCTTCCCTGAGGTTTCTTCATGTTAAAAAGGAGTTTTCCCTTCCCAGTGTCGCCAAGTGCTTGCTCATGGGGGTTCGATCTGACTGTTGGGTTTTCTCTGTAATTATTGTTGGGTCTTTACCTTACAATGTAAAAGAGCATTGAGGTGACAGTTTGTTGTGATTTGGAGCTGTATAAATAAAATTGACTTGAACTGAATTGGATTTTTTTTTTTTTGCAAACCACAGCCTGCATTACAGTACCAGTCTTTGTGGTGACAATACTACACATCGCACTAGAGCTAAACACATCATGTAATATCCTTTTTAAAATGTAAGTACAGGAATATGATATAAGAGACAAGCTATGTCTGTTAACATATTCACTGACAACAGGCCCACTGGCATACCAAAATAGTGTGTAATATTGCAGTGTCATGAAAACAACCAGTGGAGCACAAAGCACAGTGACATTGCCACTTACTAACAACTCAAAGCCAACTGTATAAAAAGCTGAAGCATGGTCTATGGAGCTCTAATGAGAGCAATAGTGATGCCCGGCTTTATCAAGCTGTTAATGCTTCATGCCAAGGCCATGAAGCATTGCATGTCATTAGGTAAATTAAAATTGTGTATGTAACCATTAAATTCAAATGTAAAACCCTTCTGTGCTAAGCTCAGCTTTTTGCACGACTCAGATGGAAACATTAGAAAGTCATTCTCAGACACAGCGTTAACCTTACTTAACTGCAGCTAATCAGAACTGCCAGTAACTGTTTTCATTTTAGTCTGAAAGAAGCAGCCACTGTATTAACGGGGCCACTTGCTGCAGTCTCCTTCTTTATTAAGTCTTGTACTGAGTTCAACTAACAACCAGGGATCTAAATCACTTAATAAAAATGCCCATTTGTTCTTAACTATACAATGTGGAGGAAGCCCTGTAAAAATAATCTTTAAAGACCCACATTTCTTTTCCCCTTTTCATGTATTTAGCCTTTATTAATTCTCCAGCTGGCTTTTGATGATGTGCCCACAGTTGCTATGAAACCAGTGATGTATCTATTAAGCCTCTATACAAACAACGTGAGTTCTGCTCTTCTTTCAGCTCCTAGATTGTGTAGCAGCTATTGAGTTTTGTGTTTCGGTACGTAACGTGTGTGTTGCATTGCATCTGTGGTGATGTGGGACAGGCAAGCAGAAAAACCAATACCCTGCATACCACACATGTCCTTTATTCCCTTATAAGCTTGCATGCTCAGACAAAGCACAAGATGAATTTCATTTTTAGAAGTAGGCCTTGCATTGCAGCAATTATAGGTAAATCTTTGTCTGAAAATTACTGCAGCAAGTCCAATTCAGACTGCAATTAGTTAGAGACAGGCTGCTTCCCACCAGGTGACCAGTGCAGTCAGTTGCCTTGCAATCAAAAGCAGCCAACTGGCCCCCACCACTACTTGCAATGGGTCTCCCACAATGACAAAAAATTTTAATGCAACACCATGTTAAAGTTTGGGCAGTTATTATGAAGCATTATTTGAAATAACTTTTAATTTCAATGCTCACTTGGATATAGAAACGGATATTGAAATTGCATTTGCAGAATTACCAATCAACTGATAAAAACCTTTCAAACAGTTACTGACTTTGCCCAGGAAGTTGTAAGATCTTCAGTAGAGTGGAATTCTCCATACACTCCAGTGCTGTGTCTCTTGTGTGACATCTTGGGCTATACTCACTGCTCCACCCTCACTCCACAATTCACTAACTGAAGAGCATGAAAAACTGTAGCCTGCTATCTAGGACATGACAAGAGAAGGCGCAGTGCTTCCTTCGTCAGGAGTGAATGATAAATGCTGCATCTTAAAGGGTAATAGACCAGGCCAATGGCTTCACAACTGCACATCAATTAAATAC
>VUQK01009792.1:1590-15428 GCA_015106715.1 Bujurquina vittata | reverse complement strand
GGGAAGCAGGTATAATGTAAATAGAATTGGTCCTAGCTCGAACCCTGTGGAACGCCATAATTAACCTCAGTTTGTTAAGAAGATTCTCCATTTACAGTCCTAGCTCGAACCCTGTGGAACGCCATAATTAACCTCAGTTTGTGAAGAAGATTCTCCATTTACAGGATAGATAGATGGATGGATGGATGGATGGATGGATGGATGGATGGATGGATGGATGGATGGATGGATGGATGGATGGATGGATGGATAGATAGATAGATAGATAGATAGATAGATAGATAGATAGATAGATAGATAGATAGATAGATAGATAGATAGATAGATAGATAGATAGATAGATTCAAACCACTGTGGTTTGAACCAGTACTTTTAATACCTACACCATGCTCTGATCTCTGTAATAAAATATTATGATCAGAAATATCGAACGCTGCATTGAGGTCTAGCAGAACCATCATAGACACGAGTCCACTGTCAGAAGCCATAAGAACCTGCACTAACTCTGTTTTTGTACTGTGATGAATTCTGAAACCTGACTGAATCTCTTCAAATAAAGCCTTCCTTTGCAGATGATCAGTTAGCTGCTTTAAAACTATTCTTTCAAGAATTTTTGAGATAAAAGGCAGCCTGGAGAGTGGACCACAATTAGTTAAGACAGCTGGGTCAAGTGATGGCTTTTTAAGTAATGGTTTAATTACTGCCACCTTAAAGGCCTGGGGTACGTAGCCCATTACTAGAGATAGATTGATCACGTTTAAGATTGAAGCATTAATTAATGTTTGGACTTCTTTGAGCAGCCTTTTAGAACAGAGTCTAACAGACATGTTGATGGCATGGAGAAAGTAACTATTGAAGTTAACTCAGAAAGATCAATTAAAGAGAACGAGTCTAAACAAATATTAATAGTATTTAAAGTAGCGGTACATAATGATACATCTGTGAGATGGTTATAAATATTTTTTCTCTGTTATCTCTGTTAATGGTTAAAATATAATTTGTGAGGAAATTCATGAAGTCAGTAGTACTAGTTAAGGTTAACGCAATACTTGACTCAACAGAGCATTGACTCTTTGTCAGGAAACCTGGGGTTGTTCCTAATTTCTTCAATCAGTAATGAACAGTAAGATGTTCTAGCTTTACAGAGGGCTTTTTTACAGAGCAACAAATTCTTTTTCCAGGCTAAATGAAAATCTTCTAAATTAGTAAGATGACATTTCCCCTCCAGCTGATGGGTTATCTACTTCAAGCTGGTGCTACTTTTGTGAGTTATACCAGGGAGTCAAGCACTGCTGATTTGAGGCTTTCTTCTTCTGAGGAGCCACAGTATCAGGAGTCATACACAGCGAAGATGTAACACTAGTAACGAGATAACCCACCTCTGTGGGAGTAGAGTTGAGGTAGCTACTCTGTGTTGTCATATGGCATTGACTACGATAACTGTAGAGGAATTATATCCTTAAATTTAGTTACAGCACTTTCAGAAAGTCAACTACTGTAATGAAATTTATTCCTCACTGCTGTGCAGTTACTTGTAAATTTAAATGTTATTAAGAAATGATCAGATAAAAGACTGTTTTCAGGGAATACTGTTCAATCTTCAGCTTCTATGCAGTCTGTGAGGAAAAAGATCCAGAGCATGATTACAATGGTGTTTGGGCTCATTTACAATTCGAGAGAAGCCGATTTGAGTCAAATAATAGATTAACTGCAGTGTTGAAGCTGTCATCTTAAAAATCACCTACTATAATTATTTTATCTGAACTGGGCACTAAATCAGATAAAAAGTCTGAGAAATCCAGTAGAAACTCTTAATAAGGTCAAGGTGAATGATAGATAATAATAAATAAAACCGTTTTTTGAGTTTTCCAATTAGGGTGGACAAGGCCATGTGTCAGACTATCAAATGAATTAAAACTGTCTGGGTCTTCGGTTGGTTAATACGTTGGAGTGGAAGATTACTGCTACTGCTCCTCCTTTGCCTGTGCTTACAGGATTCTGACAGTTAGTGTGATTCGGGGGTGTTGATTCATTTAAACTAACATATTCATCAAGCGCCTGTAAGGCACAATAAATCAATATGTTGATAAATTATGAAATTATTTACCTAGAGGAGAGATACCTAATGTTTAATAATCCAAATGTAACTGTTTTACTCTTTGATACAGTTGAAGATGCTATATTGTACTTGTTGAATTTTTATGCTTAAATAGTTTTTTGCTGATTTTTGGTATGTTTTTCGGTGGTCTGGGAGCAGACACAGTCTCTATGGGGGGATGACAGGAGGAGAGAAGCTGCAGAGAGGTGTCTAAGACTCTGCTTTCTGGTCTCAACCCTGGGTAGTCACATTTTGGGAGGTTTAGTAAATTTGGCCAGATTTCTAGAAATGAGAGAGCTGCTCCATCCAAAATGGGATAGATGCCATCTCTTCTAACAAGACCATGTTTTCCCCTGAAAGTTTCCCAATTATCTATAAAGCCCATATCATTTTCTGGACACCACTCAGACAGACAGCAATTTAAGGAGCGCATGAGGCTAAACATGTCACTCCTGGTCCAAATGAGGAGGGGTCCAGAAAAAAAACTACTGAGTCCTACACTATTTTGGCAAAGTTATACACCAATTCAATATTAAGTTTAATGGCCTCCAGTCGATGTAACCGGTCTGCCGATGGGAATCATTTTATTCAATCTTACATCCTTAGCCAGCAGTTTCAGATTTCCTTCAGTGTTGCCTGCTCTGGCCCCTGGAAGACAATCAGTTCTGGTTGCTGGTGTCTCTAGCTTCATATTTCTCAAAAAAGAGTCGCCAATAACCAGAGTTTGTTCCTCTGTGAATGTGTGGCAGAGTGGGGAAAAACTATTAGAGAGGTGAGCAGGTTGGTGGTGTACCAGGGCATTCTGTTTAGGGCTATGGTGCCTCATCACCATCATCCAGTTGGGCTGCTTTCCCTGCTGCTCGGGCTGGCGGAGAGCTAACAATGGCTAAGCTTCCTTGGTCCACAGCGACTAGAGGGGTCTGGCTAGCTACAGGATTTTCAAGGGTGTGGAGCCGAGTTTAAGCCTGGCCACCAAGGCTGCAAACAGGCTACATTTATTACAAATATTTGAGATTTATAATTAATCACGCTATACAGATTAAGCTACACCAAACACCACTGTGCACTGTAACAGGAACAGGAAATGGTACAATAACACAATGAGAGCCAACACCAAGTGAGAGCGCCATTATTATTATTATTATTATTATTATTATTATTATTATTATTATTATTATTATTATTAGCTGTATGTGAGTGGATGTATGGTATTGAATAGGGGATTTCCTGTGGTAGAGCTTGCAGTGTGTGTATGTCAGTTTGTGTCCTTATTGACCAGACAGGCCTTTTCATCTATTTTGTTTTCAAGACTTTAGCCATTACTGTAAAGTGCAGACTGCATTAGTCCAGGAATCTGAAGGGAACAGCTTTGATTGGCACAAACAGACACGTGGTCAGGGGGTGAACATTTGATTTGCTTTAGCTTTGCATTTTAATTTTAAATATCGCTCGATCGTGCTCATATAATTGCGGGGAGCTAAAATCGTGATCGAGATTAAAATTCGATTAATTGTGCAGCCCTAGTATCTAAGCGTGAAGCAGGAACCCCACAGTGTAGAGGAGCAGTTTCAATTGTAGAGCACAATTTCTCATTTTCAGTTCACTGATGGTATCCTGATAACACAAAGTGTGGCAGTTTTATATGTCAGCGAAGCAACTTGGCTTAATTAACAAACTCTAAAAATATTAAATAGCACAAACACTGTCAGCCTATTGTCTGCAAACCAAAGCAAACTGTATATGGCAATACAGTTCCAATGAGGATGCAGTCTGCAGAGTAATAATAAAAGGGAAGATGATCATTTCAGCTGTGCACTATATCATTGTTGTTTTGTTTGTTTGTTTACTTTCTTTTTCAAATCATCCAACTTGGTTTTAATGGTCATTAAATGGAGCTATAGTTTAAACAGGTCTTGGGCACTGTGTCATTCTGCAGCAGTACTGTTTATTATTCACCAGCAAATTTCCAACTTTCAAAGACAGAACTGTCTCATTCAACAGAGAGAGAAAGCACGTCTTGATCATTATTCAAAGTGCTGAATGATCCCATCACAGCATCCCTGTCATTATAGTATCTTAATCTACTGAGTTAAACTGCTGGTGGGGCAGCTGCAATCATGATGCTGGACAAACTACTATGTGACACTTTGATAAGAAAGCTTGGGTACAGTGAGGAATATTGAAATGAGCCAAGAACAGCGAGTTAGGACCAATTACCGCTCGAATTTAGACAGCAACTGTGCGTTGCAACTGTAACGTAGATTATCAGCCCCCGAGATGTAGTGTTGAAGTTCAGAGTGCTCTGGCATATCCAGTACGTCCAATAAATTCAGCCACTCTAGTGGCTGCTGAGATCGGGTAGTCAATCTGTGGGTCTTATCCAGGCTTCATTTCTCCCTCTCTTAGTAAAGGAAAAGTAAAGAGATGCTGTGCTCACTGTGAAAGCAAAGGACAGCTGCAACAACTATCTGATACTGATACTGTCTATCACATGGGGAAAAGGTATCAGAGATTCACCTAACCAGCACTGCATCTGTATTGATATCTCTTCACAACATTTTTTAGAGATTTTAGTTTTGATTTTCATGCTGCTACTTCAATATAATTTGAATTTCATTTATGGTAATTACACCATTGGAAATCTTGAAAGCAGCATGTTTCCAGGTCCGAATTAGAGGACACTACCATAGCTTAGCTGTGTGCCATTATAGCTTCGGCAGCACAGTGGTGCAGTGGTTAGCGCTTTTGCTTCACAGCATGAAGGTCCTGGGTTTGACTCCACCTGCCAGCTGGCTCCTCTCTGTGTGGCGTTTGCATGTTCTCCCTGTGTCTGCGTGGGTTCTCTCTGAGTTCTCCTCCCAGTCAAAGACAAGCATGAACCCAGGTTAAGTGATTCTAAATTCGCCATAGCTGTGAATGTGAGCATGAATGGTTGTCTCTGTGTTAGCCCTAAATTAGACTGGCAACCTGTCTAATATGTACCCCACCTTTTGCTGGCATAGGCTCCAGGCCCACCCCAACCATGGATTAGATAAGCAGAAGAATGGATGGATAAATGCAACATATCCACTAGCAGTTAGCTGGTTTACTGGCTCAAATGGCTTTTTATTGTCCTCTTTATTAACTCTTTTATACCACAAAGAAACAAAAAGATTGAGCCATCCTTTCACAGAACCAAAGAAAACTCAACAACACAGAGATTCCGACAGCTTCAGTGCGTTATATTTTCTTACTTACCTGCGTGCGTTCAAACAAGAGCATCAATTGCAAATTGTATGAGGCCTACCACTGAGTCAACATAGACTACAGCAGGAAGCCGATAAAAAAAAAACATGCTCAGATCAAAGCTTCAACAGCTTCTATTCCTATCACGCTGTGTTAACTAAGACCCAGCATTTGAAACAAAAGTATACAATGTAGTGTTTCCAATTTGGAACTAACCATGACTTTGAAGAACAGTTAAGTTCAGGAAAAAGCAACTGCACTTCAATATGATGAGACGCACGGAGCTAATTAGCACTTGTGTCCCATGCTGAGATAACGGAGCTGTGGTTGTTTTGTTGAACAATTGTCAAGATTGCCTGTTCTATGCTCATTAATTAGATTGTTTTTTTCTCTCTGTGCATCTTTGAAGCAGGAAACAATGTAACACACAACAGCAGAGGCTTTTATTTCAGATATACACGACAGGGAGAGACTTTCTACATGTCACTTACTGTAGTAAACCTGTGGGAAGTTTCTGCTTCAACTGTTGCCTGTCAGCAGAGGAAATGACTGTCATTCTCTGCTGATTTATCTATGATGCCCCATCATGCAGTTCTGAGGATGTTACACTGTGCTGGGCCTGAACCACTCATTTTGTCAAGTGGAGAGTTTGAACTGTGAATGGCCGAAGGGGAAATCATAGGAGGGGAAATGACTTCACATTGAAAGGTGCCAGCAGCAGAAAGAACAGAGAATAGAAGCAAGCAGGTGTACACTGCTGAATGAATAGAGTGTGCTATGCTAAAAAGACATCTCACGGCTCCAGTATCCCTCCCAGGAGCAACAATCATTGAATGGTGCTCAGTAAACCACAACCACAGACAAACAAACGGCTTGCCACTGATCAGTGCAACAGCTACTCACACTGCATAGCTAAAGAGATGATTAATCTGCTTTGGTGAATGCCCTAGAAAAGCTTCCCTGTCTCCAGCCGCTTCAATCTGGTGTGTACAGAGATGATCTTAGATATAGGGCTTTTTGTTTGTTAAAGCACCTGCTCCACAGTGCCACCCGCATCGTGCAGCGCTGCCTCTGGCTTCCCATAGAGGCATTTGTCCACAGCGTGCAGTAATTGCAGTGATCTGCCAAGTGATTAATTGCTTAATAATTTCTGAGGCGATTCTGTGCTACGCTGTGCTGCTGTGGTTCTGCTCCGCTTTCTGTCAAGTCAACATTATTTAAACCGCACTTGTAGAATTTTTTTTTTTTTAACATAAAACAAAAGATACAAATAGAGATAACAGGGAGAGGAAACGAAACAATGGCTAATATAAATAAGAGATGCTCATCGCACACTGCAAGAAACAGCAGTTCTGGCAAGATAGAGGCTTGACTCTATTCCCTTTGTGAGCGATTCAGTATTTAGAAGACCTGCAATTGCTAGCTTTCATTTCAAGTGGATAGAAGGAAAAGTGCAATTAAGAGAGAACATGCTTAAAAATCTCTTTTTGTATTAATAATGATGCTAGGTTTTAAACAGCCCACAAATCCAGACTGCTATACATTTTAATACGCGCTTTTCATTAAATCTACCATACTGATTCATTGGCAGTCCAGGCCTGCCATACTACTATCCAGCCCTCCATCCAGTTTCTCCCCCGAAGGCTTTAATAGAGCTCTGTTCTTAACTGACACTTATCTTAAGGGTGAGGAAAGTTCCCAGGATTCATTATGTCACTATGAGTAGGGCATATCCTGTAGGCAACTAATTACACTGCCCATCAAAGCGCTTACCATATCAGGCCAAGCTTTGTACCTTAATGTCAGTTTGTCTGCATGCAGACAAGAAATGGACTACATGTTTGACCTTGACTTGTCAGATGTCATCTCTTTTGGCAGCTTTAGTTCTCCCAACCAATAATCCTCTTTACTTCCAATGACATGAATGAGCTTTGTAAGTCGCAGTATTTCCTGGCTTTTTTTAAATGCAGCGTGTTGAGCAATTTTGACGATAAAAGAAAATGAGGATGAATATAAAAAAAAAATGCTCCAAACCAAAACGCGTCAGAACATTCAATTATCAGGTATGGTTTGCTGCAAAGTATCACCATAGCAGGTATGGAGATGAATTCTCTTTGATTTCAAATGTGGTGCCCTCAGAATTTATCGCACGCCCTAAGAATAAATACACGCACACTACAAATCAATAGCGATGAAGTGAAAGGAGATGGTGTATAATGGTGCATTTATCTCGTGCTTGAATACAGGCAGTTAATCAGGGTCTGTTTGGCCTCTCAATGGTTTCATTTGGATGGGATTAATCCCCACATTTCTCTCAAGCCTGAGAGATTTAATCAGAGAGAGGGTTCAACCACGGTGTCGGAACAAAATCAGACGATGACCAGCCTGGGATTACACTTGCGGATGTGAAAGTCTGATGTCAGGAGCAACCCACATTCTGGCTCTCTTTTTTTTTTTAATTCAAATATAATCTATGCAGGAAAAGCCCTTTGACTGCATGCATAAAAAAATGCAGAGATGACACAGAGGAACTCTATTACTCAGAGGAGTCGCAGAAATATGGATATGTGCCGCAACTAATATGTGCTGCCAGGGTGTCTGTCAGTGCATTTGAACCTCAGCCTCCTTCCCTGCCTCCATCTGGCCGTGGATGTTTATGGATTACTAACATAAAAAAAATAAGTCAAAAGCTGAGTCATAAATATTATAGCCACCCAACGTACAGACCATTAACTTTTAAAATGGTCAGATTCATTTTTCTAATATTGCCATATGTGAAAAAGTATGATAATTAACTAATTTAGCAAAATATTCTGTAATTTTTACTTTGTACGCTTGTGTTACAGTGTCGAGCTGGACTTTAAGCTGCAGGAGGACAAGCTGCAGCCTCTGATGAAGAGACTTTGTCCCCTGGACAGCCAGCAATGCCCTGCTCTGCCTTACCCCAATGAAGTTTTCACATCCACTCCGAAACGCAAGTCCAAGACAGAGTCCAAAAAGCACGCTCGGTGGAAACTATGGTTCCTCTAAATAATACATGAAGGCTTTGGAAACAACCGTTTTATTGGGCACATTAATACCCCTGTTATTCTCAAAATCGTTGAAGGAATATTCAGATGGGGTAATCGACCCATAAGAATGGATGACGACAGAAACCGCTTGATTTGGGGTTCTGTGTTGAGACTGTACATCATGTCACCTGGGGGACTTCAGACACACAAAAACCCCCCAAAACAAAACCATTTTAAATTCAGTCTAACCTTTTTCTGGCATGTTTGCTGGACAGGATCGACACACATCTGCAAAAACTAGGTGAGCTTTGACATATGTTTTTGCACATCTTTTTTTTTTAAAGTCTGTATAAAGATGGCCATTATTTGTGTACTGGGTCAATGCAATTCTCACTTTATATTGAAATCTCTTTGTTGCATCTTCCAATGAATGCAATGCACTTTGGTCTTTTCCCCTTAGAGTATATTGCTTGGCAACAAGAGGAGGAGCCATGTGGAGGGTCTTTTATGAGTGAAGCTCTAATCTTTGAACGGACATCAGCCCCCCCCCTCCAGAGAGCACAAACATTTGACTTTTGAGAGGAGACTGAAACACAGTATGACTTTATGTCAGCGCTGTTCTTATAACCCATACTATCCTCTCCTCTTCCTCCTTATCCGTTACCATACTGTGTAATTTGCTTGTCTGACAGAACATCTGCCTGCCTTTGCTAATAACTCCTCCCTGTCCTCCCTCTTATTGAAACTCCTTTATCTTTTTCTCTCTCTTTCTCTCTTTATTTAGCTTACTGTGTAACTGACCAACTAGCCAGCTAACATTGCTTCAGTCATTCTGTCAGTTCGTCTTCATGAGCTGACACAAAATGTTCAGAATTGTTATTTTAGAATATCTGCAACTTTTTAGCAAAGTACTGTGAAATGATTTTTTTAAATAAATATGTATGTTTGGGCACCTCCTCTTGAAGCAGGTACAATAGTTAAAAACACAGATTAAGTATTCTGGGTTAGATTTTTTTAACAATATATATAATGTTTTGACTACTTCTAAGGCAGAGTATTTTCTATGAGACCACCGTTTGCTTTTTATTTTGACTATTTATTTATTGGCTTGTTTTACTTAGAAGTTCTGACAGAAAGTAAAAGCTATTTTGACATTTCTCTCATTTCTCTTTGAATCCAAGAGTTTGTCGTGGCTCTTAGTCACAGCAAAGCTCTGATGTAAAGTCTTGAAACTAATTCATTTTAAGTCTCACGTCCAGTTTGCTACTGTAACAATTCAAGTGTTGTTCTGTAACATTGATTTATCCTTATCCATTTAGAAAAATGGGGGAAAAAAAACAACTTTTTTGAATGCCAAACACATGTCCACCAACCCACACGAACAACTGTGCACTGAACTTGCAGCAAGAGCAGAAGGGCTATATACAGTGCTAAAGAAGCATGGTAGCAGTCTTACAGCCGAAAAGACTTGTGTTCACCAGCTTTGGTCAATTAGAAAAAGAAAAAAAGAAACAAAACACTGGTTATGTAGCAATGACACGCTTTTATAAAGCAGGCATTTATGAATTTCTTTCAGTCCCGTGATAACAGCAGCTGTCATGTAGATTGTTAAATGGAACTGTACAAGAAATGTCAGGAAGACTCACACTGGCCTCCCATTGTTAGATTACACAGTAGATTACATTATTCAGGTCAACAATCTCCATGCAAAGATCTGTACCCTGAGAAAGTGCAATTTAGTGATTATGTGCAATATTATGCATTTTTCTACTGTTTCTACATCACAATTAAAACATTTTCAAATGAAGTGTTCTCTTACTGTACATGTTTGTCGATTTAAAGAGTGTTGGAATTGAAAAGTATAAGGAGCCATTTTGGAGGCTCCTGTGGAGCAAAATGAGGCCTCATTCACACAGGCCTGGAGACTGGTCAGTGGCCCCATGGCAGTCTCCAGTCAGCTGACCAGTTGGCAAGTGGTTGCTGGAGGATGCTGCACCAAAAACCTCATTGTGATCGTTTTGGTCACAAGCAGATTCTCATGGTCACCCACAGTTTGCAAAGACAACGCCAACTTTTCTGCAAGTACTCGCTAACTAACCACTGAACGGCAGTGAAAACTGACACAAGTGCAAACTAGAAATAAAGAATGTTCACCTTCAAATTAAAAGTTGTGCCTTTCTACTACATCCAACATTTTTTTAAAGGATGCAACTCTTTTCTTTGCAGGTTTGGGTTTGCATTTTACTCTTCACAATTTCAGTACCGATTAGCAAGTAGCTGCCAAGTGAGAGGGCGGTCTCTTCCATAAAATCTATAGGGCGAATGCAGCATCTTGTTAGCACCCAAAGCAATCGCAAGAAGGGTTTTGATGCTACACGGAATCTCTCTTTGCAACCAATTTCACTGAGCCACACACCACATTTTTACCCACTGGCCAGTGGTTTCCATTCAGTCACCAACCAGTCTCCAGGCCTGCGTGACTTGAGCCTAAAGCAAAAAAAAAAAGTTGTGACTCTGATTAACATGAATTGCTCCTGAATTGTCAATGAAAACAACTGCATCCTTTGAAGAGGAAAAACTAAAGATACTGTTTTATGTTTGCATAACCTTTTTATGCAAGATTATTTTAAAAAATCATTACTGTACTCAAAAATGTGTCCATGTACACCATTAACTTAAATTTAGTTAACTCACTTTGTTGGTCCGTTGTTAACAATCCTGATTTCCACGGGTAGGGCAATAATGGCCATGGCTCATGGGTAACTTATTATTTAGAGGCATCCACCAAGCCAAAACTACACAAGTAATGTTCATAACATGAGCCTATACAATTATTTTTTTTCTGTGTCCATATAAAGCAACAGCAAGGATTTCATTAAGGAAAAAGGAGGTGCGGAATGGAGTAAAAGACTTATTCAACAGCCTCCCCTTCCACCTTGCAATTTTGTGTAAGAGCAGAGTTTGACCATGATGAGGGTTCAGCAGCTGTGCAGTGGAGCTACTTCTTCCCTCCTCTAATGTGATTAGTTTTCAATAGGAAAAGAGATTCAACCTTCAAGTCAAGTCCTGATGGAGAGTGGGGGATGCAGTCTATGAAACTGAGCGACTGAGCACCCCACATACTGTACAAAGGACACAATGAACTATGATCAGCTTGTTGTCATAAACACAATAAAAACAGATTTAGAGATATTAATGAAAATAAAAATATTAGAATTCAAAGGGATACAGATGAAATAGCTCCTTTTACTATTAAAAATAAAACAATCAGTTAAATGCAACACACATATGATGTGTTTACTTGATTACATTAATAGGTGTGTCATGGCAAAGTGCAATTTTAATAGTGCAATTAAAAAGAATGTAATTTTATTTTTGATAGCGAATCTGATCATTTTTCTCATAAATTTTGGTTACCATTGGAGGGGGGGTGTCCATTGGGTTTTATTTCCAATGGTTTGCACTACTCCAGCTTACGGGAACACTGTAAGCTGGACGAACTGTGATGAATACTGTGAAGCCAAAAAAAAAGAGCTAGGTCTTCACCCAGGCACAGAAGGGGAATAGAGGAAAAACTGAAAATGAGTGTGGCTGAAATTAAGTTTGGTTTTTGTTCTGAGACCGATGAAAGAGCCCAATAGATAGCTCAATCATAGCTCAATTTGATTATGTTTCTCCGAAAGCTTGGCAAATCTATAAAAGCTCAATGATAGAAAAAAGTTTTAAAAACAAAAGGAAAGAAATGCAGAATACGTTATTAACGTAGTGATGTATTCTTGCTAGAAGTCATCCATGACATGTGTAGGCACATTTTATCTGAAAGCCCAATAACTACTACTCTATTATAAACAGTCACCCTAACATTTCCTAATGTAAGGGTAAATGTAAGTGCTTAGTAAATTCCCTAAGGATGAAAAAAATCTGTTTGATGTGATTGATGTTGGAGTCATTTTTTGCCATGAAAAAGTTGTGGATATTATGCATATTTCTACATATGCAAGAAATTACATTTGAGTTTTTCTCGACTCTGATGGCCTCTCTAAAATCAGTGCTTTTTGGGTGGTGTTACGGACACTCTTCAGGAAGACCACAAGGTTGGATCCACCAGTCCCAGTGGTGTTGAGAGCAGTGCCCACACCTCTGAATGGACAGCCCATGGATTGCTCATGGTTACCAGGAACAATGACGTACTTGGTCACAGTATTCAGGTGATAGTTTCGTAAATCCACCAGCGCGGAGACACAAGAGTTGTAGGTGTGGCACAGATCAGAGCTGGAGCAGGACAGGATGAAGTCTCGCAGCGATGGACAGACAGAGAGAGTTTCTATCAGCTGACGGTGGGCAGGAGGCATATAATCTCTCATGCGTGTCAGGAAGGCTCCTAGATCGAGCGAGTTGGTGAAGAGACAAGAAAAGAGACCTTGAAAGAATGTCCGGGAAATATTCTCATTCAAAGCAATCAGTTGGCTACACAAACAATGTGACTTATTCATGAGCGGCAACTGAAGGGTTCAAAGGTTGAAAGAAATGCATGCTTACCTGTCTCATCCTCATGCTGGATGCACAGCAAAGCATCAAAGCACTGAATGGCTGAACTCTGGGCTGCACTCCCACCTGATAACAAAATTGGCTCATCGCTCACACCTTCGTACAACACCCCACTTGGAAGCATAGGGTTGTCTCGCCACCTAAAACAAGTGAAACAACAAATTTAAGTCCCCTTTTAATAGATGCACATGAATTTAGAACTGCATGTTAACACTTTAGATGTTATCCCATAAAATATAAAATGCACCAATAGAGACAGATAAAAAGATAACTTTTACTGAGATAAATGTGCGTGAGAGAAATATTGAAACCTTGAACTTCAGTTTGCAGAACACTGCAGCAGTCCTAAACTCACCCTGAGACAAAAATTCTCAATTTTCCATGAAATGCTGCTGGCTCCACGTGATCTGGAAATAGCTCAGAATCAGTTGTCTAATTACCTTGAATTACTCTGTCCTCATAAAAGAGCACAGCATGTAAAACAATGCAATTCGTGTGAGCAAGGTTTAATTCAAACTTACTGTGCATAAGTTTGAAATTTTCCTTCATCTTCTTTAAAGACTGAGTTACTTTGATGAGGCCATTTTTTATAGCAGTGAGGTCAGAGATTTTAATGGCATGCATCACTTCCAGAGCCCCCTGGTTAAAGTCAAAAGTTGAAACAGCATAACCAAGTTACAAGTGGCAAAGGCATACAGAATGTGTGGATCAGGAGACTCAACGAAAGCGGAGAGAGAGAAAGTTGATGTTCAGAGAGTTTTAAAAACAAAGTCAGTACTAACCATTATGCCTGGACTAGCTGCCATCTCTACCAGCATTGAGACAATAAAGAATCCCCTGCAACTGTCACCACCAGGGAAGGAAAATATCAAGTCCATGTTCCTATTTTTAAAAATAATATTTAGGAAACACATGAGCAAAAAAAAAAAAAAAAAAAAAAAAAAAAAAAAAAAAAA
>VUQK01009772.1:22843-33899 GCA_015106715.1 Bujurquina vittata | reverse complement strand
CCATGCTAAAATATTGTTTGGCCTTTGATTTTTTTTTTTTTTTTTGCTACATATGGGTCATTTTAGCCCACTCATACATGGTTGCTAAGCAACATGATGATGCCATAATATATTATGTATAATGAAAGTTTTGCAGATATAAATTACACATTACTGACATGAAGTTCAAGCTGGTTTTGTAAGGTGTTGTAGGTGCATGTACGCTACAAATGGGTCATTGTAGTCTGTTGGTAGGTGGTTGCTAGGCAACATGAAGACGCTATAATATCTGATATAGATAAGAACCTTCAGGGGCCTAAGATGCATCTGTTTAACAAGTTTGGTTTGCAGCCACACAAACTAAAGTAGAAGTTTTACATTAACTATCAGGTGTCCGTGTCTATGCACACAAACAGTATAATCTATGAATGCGCCTCAATAAAGAAGTGGGTGGGGGTGAGTGGGACCCTCTGGCTTGATTTTGTGGCTCTCCCTTTCCCCTTCCCTTATCTTGCCCTTTCCCTTTATCTGCCCCCCTGCACTATGTTGGCCCGCGTGGTGTTGTACTGTCTGGCCGCTGTTGGGTCCTGGCTAGAGCTTCGGGCACTGGTGGAAAGCTTCCTGCATGTTTCTGGCTCGGGACACAGGTGTCCACTGCTTCTTGGCCTCTGATGTAGATTACAGCCACTTGTGGTCTCTGGTCTCATGTGGGCTCTTATTACCGCTCTATGTTTTGTGATGTTTGGACTGCAGTGTTTCTGGTGACTTTGATGAGTGGGGGTGTCCTCAAAATCACCACACTGCCTGGTTTTGTTTCAGCTTGTTTAGTTATTCTTGTTTGGGTGTCTGGTTGCCGGGTTTCTCTGAAGTGAATTTTGCTGGTGACTTCCATAATGAGTCAAGCAAACCACTTTTGATTTGTGAAAGATCGCATGCATGTCCTCACATGTCTGCACAGATGTGCACTAGGGCTGCAATTAGTCATCGACATAAGCTACAAAAATTAGTCGACGTGGAATTTTAATGTCGACGCGTCATATTCTAAAACCATGTAGGTGATTTTGTAACTGCAATACACTACAGGAAGGAAAATGGAGACAGACTGTTGAAGGTGTGGGAGCGCTTCACAGAAAACAAAAATAAAGCTGAATGTGGAAAGCAGAAAAGAAAAATCTTTTTGATTGAATTTGAAGCCTTATTTGAACTTTTGGATAGAGGTCATTTTTATTTACTTATTTGCACATAATAGTTTCATTTAAAAATGAAAATTGCATTCACTTTAATATGCATTGTTTATTTGATATGTATTTTGATGGCCATATTAATATTAAAAATACATGTGATTTGTTTCAAAATTTTTATGGGTCATTATTTTAATTGTGAGAAGAGACAACAAGGTGGGCAGGCTTGAACAGGTGAGGTAAGATTGAAATAATCGTTGACTAATCGACTGATAAAATAATTGACAGATTAGTCGACGACCAAAATAATCTTTAATTGCAGCCCTAACGTGTACACGCGCGCACACACAAAAAACAAACAAAAACACGGCTTAATGATGTATCGGAAGAACATTAATTGACGGGTGTCTCAACCTGTAGCTGATGGCCCCCCAAAAATAAAATAAAAACATAAAAAATAAAGAAGCCAGCTAGCATAAGCTCATAATTTCATAATAATAAATACCACATTTTTGTTCAAACATTTTAACCAGATGATGACAGCTAAAATTAACTCAAAATAAACTCAAAACCTTAAATAGGTTTTCATGAACCAATGGGGAACAGCAAGGTGATTATGTCCATCTTTTATATACAGTCTTCATACAGTCTCTACATTGCAGTTAGTGTTTACACATTAAATTATAATTGTTGACTAAATGCAAACATATACATTATTCTGTGTTATAAACAAGTCAAGTGATAAACAGAGTGAGTTAAAATGCAACTCTTTAATCATAAATATATGATCATGGGGCTTCAAAGACAAGATGAAACTTTAAATCGCATTAAAAAGTCAGGATTTGACCCACTTAACCTCTCCACAAAAAGATAGGGTAACTATCCCAATATTCATACTGTATTAATTAACATATTTTAACTCTCTGTCTCTTTAAACTCCTTTTCAACTTCCCCCTTTTCCCCTTAACTATAAACCGAATGAGCAGACACTCCTTTAACCCTCTGAAGACGTGAATAATTTTTAGAGCAACGAATGAATTACAATTCCTGCAACTGCTTCATCATTCTGTTGCCAACAGTAATAAATTAATCCTTCATTATCACTGGAAATAGAAGCTTCTGTCCTCTCCGTGTCGACATTGTGCGCACTTTGTGATGCTTTTTTTTTGTTAAGCCGTGGGGTATTTCACAGCCAGGGGACATGGTCCATCTGTAGCCATCTATATTTAATAATTTCTTTCCCTTGTGCCGCTCAGGGCTCCATTGCTCGTTTTTTTATGACACAAGTAAACACCATGTTTAATTCCCCCACTCTCAAAAACAAGAGTGAGGAAGCAGAACTTGTTATATTATCGCTTTTCCTGAGACTCCGTCCACTGCTCGAGCACAGCTCAAGTGACCTCTTGAGCGTTGGTGTGAATGTATGCAGCTATACAACTCATTCAGACACAAATAGACAAGCAGTCCAAAAATTCAGCAAAAAGAAAACCAGTCAAAACAGAAGATCTCAGTAAGTGAGCCAGAGGACACACACTGGTTCTAAAAACACGCAGCTGTGCACAAGTTTATCGGCTCATGTTTGCTCGTTTACTTCTGCTGTGACTTACTGCAACGGGGATAAATCAAATCAATAAGTCATCGCTCAGCTTGTGTCTGCCGAGCTGGTCATTAGTGCAGTGGACAGTCTGTGCTTATAAAGAGCCGAGGAAGGGAGTGAAAGGGACAGATGTAGACATTAAAGCTCCCGTGGGAGTTTGTGAAGAGAGAAGCAGACATATGAACAGCTTGGCAGAAATTACTCCGCTTCACTTTCTAGTGGCACTGAGCACTTGAAGGCAGGTGTTTTTCAGCAGGAATTCATGGAGCCTGAAAGCGTCAGTTTGCTAAAACCTCATTTTTCCGCACACCAAAATGGTGTGAAGCTGACATCTAAAGTTTAGAGGGCTTTTTTGTTAAGATATTTTATAAGAAATGGATTTATCCATTTATCCATCCATCCATTTTCTTTTTATTTAAGGTTGCTGGGAGGGTGGAGCCTATCCCAGCACAAAAGCCTGTACAGAGTCAACAGAGATGCACAGACAAACACACAAGGGCCGTGCCATATCATATTGTCCACAATAATGCTGGTATATGTTTTTGATGTGATGTAAAAAAAAGAGATCATTGCTATAGCAATGCCATGCATTTATGTTCCCCAGTGCATGCTACGAGACAAGCGCGGGCATCTGTGAGAGCCGCGCTTCAGCCTCTGACGGTGATTTAGTAACTAAAAAGGGAACTTCTTTAGCGACCTCCAACAAAACACAATACTTAAGAAAGTAGTTCAGAAAACTGCTCCTACTAAAGGTGGAAACAACAAGATTTTGTCACTGCTTGAGGCAAAAAGAAAAACAGTCGAGTAAACCAGACTGCAAAGGAGGAGATGCCAGCGGGGGGTCATGTGCAACACAAATGTAAACAAATGATTCCACTAAGTGCCACTGCAGCACTACACTCCATGTGACAGGAAACCCAAACAGAGGATGAAAGTTACTGATACTGAAAAGTATGACTTTAAGCAGCTGGTTAAAAAGCAAGAACTAACATCCCAGGTAGAAAATATTTTCACTTTTATTATGTGACAATATTTTGCAGCTCCTGATGAGTTATAATGCTGCTGCGTACAAGCGTCAATAAAACCTTCCTTGCTTCTTTTTTCTGTATTGGCAGGAAAATCAGCGTTGCATATTTTCTTGAAATACTGTGATATAATTTTGAGGCTATATCTCCCACCCCTAAAACACACTCTCAGACAATTCAGTTAACCTAACATGTACGTCTTTGGACTGTGAGAGGAAGCTCAAATGCCCAGAAAGAATCCACACAGGCACAGGGAGAACCTGCAATCTCCACATAAAAACCACTGACCACTGCACCAACATGCCACCCCGGTTTGCTTTTCCAAGTTTGTTTTTCTGTTATAAGCTACAAATACAACAACATTTAGACGGCCATAAATTGCACATATGAGAACCTTTTGTTAGTTTAAATAGTGGATTATCCTTTTACCCATTAATCGCACTATGATGCATACAACTAGAGTCAGGCATTCACCCTGTGTCAATATTTTTTCATTATTTTCAATGAATTTCTTGTATTTGATGCTTGAAGATTTCTTTACCCTTCGCTCAGTTCTCTCATGCTGCTACGTTTTTCCAATTCATGGGAGCCCATCCCAAACCCTGGGGGAGAGGTGGAGTATACCCTGGACAGTCTAACCACTTACCGTCACACCAACAGCCACTTTATGATCACCAATGGACCTGACAAGCAGGTTTTTATATACCTTCAGACCTAGAACCTTCTTGCTGGGAAGTGACCGATGCACCACTGTGCCGGTAAATGGCCTGTAACTTATATCACCTTTTTACTCTTACCTCGCTCTTTCTCAAAACACTTTCAACACTGCAATCCAAACACACAACTTTAAAACTTGTGCACACATGCAAAGATGAATGCAGGAGGGAATATTTGGGGTTCAGCATAGAACCACCAACCTTCTGAATAGTAGGCAACCCACTTCAGTTCCTGAGCCACAGTTTAAGGGCCAGATTGAGGTGAGAAATGGTGACAGTATAAGAGATCTATTCAGGACATGTGACTGAAACGAACAGTATTATTTATTCTCCTACACCTCACACCCTTTTTAGCAATTTGTTTTAAAAAAGAAACTTGTGTTTCAGACTTCAAAAATTGGCCTTTTGTGATTTAACACTATATTAAAGGAAAAGAGGCTTTCTTGCCTTTGTCAGCAGCCATTGTGAAAATGTTTTCAAATGACTTCATCAAAAAAAGTAATCATAAGAGTTTATGTACCAATTTTGGTACCTGTATCCATTTATGAGCAATTTGTCTGTAATGTTTAGTTATCTGCTGCACTATGAGCCAGCTGGAGATTGGCTGTCTGGTTATATAATTAAAATACAGCCAGAAAAAATCAATAGTTAACATCAAGAAATGTAAAACTAAGAAATTTTCTCCAAAATGACAAAATTTTCAGTGTTACACGTGTGTTATTGGGCAGTTAAAAGCATTGCCAGCTCACTCCTACAGCTGGGGCTTTTCTGTGTAGAAGGTTTCTCTCTGTGCATGTGTGGGTTTCCTGTGGCTATTGCAGCTTCCTCCCAAAGTCCAAATACTGTGAATGGTGGTCTGTCTCTCTATGTTAACCCTGTGATGGACTAGTGACCCCGCCTCTCACCCTATGGGCAGCTCAGATGGGCTCCAGGCCCATGAGTTAGATAAGCAGTTAAGAAAATATTAACACAGAAGACATGAAAGCTGGCCTCAAACTCCCAGCTACCTCTGTATGTGGCTACTAACATGTACACACAATTATTCAGTAAATTATTTAATAAAATTATGACATAAGACTTAAGAATGACTTAAAAACAGTGCTCATTGTGTTCAATAAAGACTCACCAGTGTAGTCCTCAAAGCACTCGCAAGTGTAGCCTCCCTCTCTGCTGCGGCACACACCATGGGGCCCACACGGTTTGGAGTAGCACAGGTCGATCTCAGTCTCGCAGTAGTCCCCCGTGAAGCCGGTGGGACAGCGACAGCGCAGCCCGGCGATGGGGTGGATGGGTCTGAACAGGATGGTATCGGATGCAACAAACGGCGCCAGGCTGTCAAACTTCAGCACCGACACACACTTCATGTAGTTCTCACAGGGCTCGCGCAGACAGATGTTGTCATCAAAAGGAAGAACTTCTTGGGAGGAAATCTGAGCGAGAAGGCTGCGGTTCAAATACAATCTCTCTTGGAGTTCCTCTGAACCAAAAAACTCCCCAGTTTCAACCCCCTTGCCAGGCCTGTCGCCTCCGTGATCGAGCCCACCAGGACGCTGGTGTCCCTCCCCAAACACAGGCACGGCCACAGACAAGCTGACGTTGAGGATGCGAGCGCTGACGTCTGTGTCATCTTGGATGTTGAAGATGACAACGTCTTCAGGGGCAGCGGAAAGGACCCGGGCCACACCATCTAAGAACTGAGAGAGCAGCAGGGACAGGAAATGCTCCTGGGAGGTGTTGGCCAGCCGTAACGTGATGCTGTTGGACAGCATTTCATCTGTGATGATGGTGACTTGGAGCAGGCACTGAGCTGAGACTGAGTGGACACCATCTGAGAAAGAAACGAGAAAATGAACATTTTAAAAAATGGTAATTTTAGAGCTTTTCTTAGAGCATGTATTGAAACCAAGTAGCAGCCTGCAGGGCTAAAAAATGAAGCCAGTGCAGAAATGGCAAAAACTGAGGAATGAGTCAGTCTCCACAGTCTTCAATTTTAAAATGCCAAACTAAAAAGCATTAAAAAGTACACAAAAACAGGTTTGGCCTCTTTAGCTACTTTCCTCACTAATGGCAGCTGAGTAGGGGGTGAACTTTTATATTACTAACCTGCATAAACTCTATTTGGGAGTAAAGTTATGGGTTGCTCTGAGTGACAGGTGGCTGCTGCCGTGGTCACTATCTGCCTGCTAGGCCTCATTCTGCAAATTGAAGCCACTGAGCTGGACTCTGGAGCATGCTTGTGGTGTTGGTGCTTTCTGAAGTATTTTAAATTTCATTAGCTGAAAAATATTACTTTGCTATGCAGTTAATTGAGCTCCCAGCCCATCCAAAAAGTCTGTGCTCCATTTTTTTCCCAGTAAGTGAAATTCATGCATTAATTTATTCATATGTTAGCTGCACTGATTATAAGATATATTTGTCTGCATGATATATCTATATAGTCCTTGATGTGGATTACTAATGAAGATAGCACTCCACCGTCTCATCCAAACATGGTTGTTTGTTGCTCTAAAAAAATCATGTTGACGGCCAAAATGCTGTACTCAAGGCTTCAAAACGGTAGCCAATGTAACAGTGACGGGGACGATTGTGAAGTGCTGGTGTGTGGGATGGATGAAGACGGCTGAATATACTCCAGGTTTTATGTCACGTTGTCAGTAAAAATCTTTAAAATATTAAAACCAAAGTCGGATTAGTCGATCTGTGCCTCTCAGGCTCAGCTTATTGGTCTTCCTAATCACACAAATAGCAAAGCACACGCCATAAAAAAAGCACTTTCAATTAGGAAATAATGCATTTTTAAAGCAGCTAGATGCAGTCAGTGCGGGACTAAAGTTACTCAGAGGAAAGTAAATGCTGTATTTGTCTGGGGACTATTTTCAGACATGGATTAACAGTTGGTGCTGCAGTGTTTGCAAAAAGCAGGCCTGTATATGTAGGAGTGACTCAGAGGTGCCAGTGTTCACAGTAATATAGGAATGTTGTAGCTCACTAATGTGTTATAAAATCTCTACAATATAGAGAAAAGATAATAATAATAAGCAATCCTAGACTTTGATCTGGCACGCACACATATCTGAGATGCCATCATAATATCATTTAAATCACAGGATGTTTTCATTCTCCAAAAATATTTTAATAATCTAAACTTGAGTCTCGTCAGCACGTGGAACAGCTGTAACAGCAGCACAGATGAAGGTAGATGGAGGTGAAAGGTGGTGGGTTTATACAGCTGCTCCTCTAAGTCTGCTCAGTGTTAAACACGGTGTAGAAGCATCTTTTATAATGCTCAAAATGGTGGAGTAAAGCAAAGACAATGGCTACAATAATATACAAATTGATGTTTTGGTGAATATTATAATAATAACACCTTTTACTTGTTCTTGGCTCAGATGGGTGTTTTTCTAGTTTTGTGCCAGAGTAGATAAGAGATGAATGCCAAGACGAAGACAGAACAAGTGTATGTTTTCTTTCAATACATTCCAACTTTCTAATCAGCAATTTCACGCCTGCATTCACAGCTCACTCTTTGCTTTCTTTGTCCGGAAGCATTGATGCTACTTCATTATACATGCCATACTGAAAGCCCCAAGTCTCAAATTCAACACTTACAGCATTTCTCAGCTCAGCAGATCTCTTGTACCGCTCTTAAACCAGATCCTTGTAGCGTTTAATCACCCCACAAAGTTAAAATCATCAGCTTTGCACGCAGTGTTTACATTCCTGCTATTGTACATGAAGTCTTGACTGTACAGTGCACAAATTTGTGTGTTAGGTCTTTACTCCTGAAGTCCAGCTTTTCAATATAGACATCATATTGCATCATATTAGGCCACAGCCACTGACTTCTGACTTTGCTGAGCTTATGTTTTTGGCTTTCTTTTTCCACTGTAAGCCTATTTACAATAAAATAAAACTGCTTATCAGCAAGTATGAGCTGAACAGTAAGAGTGCGGGCACTGCTCACTGAGGAGTAAAATTATAATGAAAACAGCCTCGATGCAAGGAGCACACGGGGAAGTCCAGTGTGTGGCTAACAAGCACAAAACCTTTGTTTTGTTTTCTGTTACAGTTTCAACATTTTACTCTAAATCCAGTCGATCGAGAACGTCTAAGAAAAATGTACTTCTTAACCTGAACCACTGGACTTTCTGCCCAGTGACAAAGAGCCAAAGTCACCCCAGAGTTACACAACAACAAACAGTTTGCATTGCATTAGACTAAACCTAATTTATTTCTACTGCATTTAGGATCAGTTAGGATGTTAGGTTTGACACATCTTTTGCTTTATCATCATAAGTGTGAATTGATATAATGCTTTCACAATGTTTAAACACATTAAGCTGTGCAAACATTCTCCTTTTCACTTTTTATGCCAATAAATAATTTTAAAATGCTTAAAAATCACTGGCAGCAGCGAAAGAAGCATGTCCATGCCCTTTTTAGTGGTTCTTCTAGTCAAAATAGTTTCTATTTTAAGCATTTTAGAGCAAAATGTCACAATAAGGCTGAAAGTTCATGTGTCTTAATTAATCCTAAGTGGCTTTTGCTGAAATGCCACGACTCCAGCCACAATAATCACAGAATAATACCATAATCTGCATTTGATTATTTTGAACCAGTTCATTTAAAGACTGAAATGTTATTATTTTCCAAGAGGAAAGCTTACATCAATCCACCTTTTAAAAGCTACAGAGGCTTACTTTGAGGTCATGGCGAGAGACCACTGTCATTTTGTCTATCTGGCTGGCCCGCGGACTTCTGGAGCCTCGAGAGCAAACACAAAGCAGGCTTAATCAAATCAAATGTGTCACTAAAACAAGCCTCGGCCTCTCCCTCCAAAATAATCAATGGGACGCTTTGTCTGAGGTGTCTGGACGCCAGCCAGAGAGCAGAACCTGTGAGCAGAACTCACACAAATAGCACTGCCCAAAGTTACCAGATCCCTGTTTTGGCACCAGACAAGTTTAAACACAGAGTGCCAAGGGGAGGGGGGAGGAGGAGGTGGTGGAGGAGGAGGATGGGATGAGGAAGAGTGCAAGGGGGGGGCTCATAGAGGAAGTGAGACAGAGAAGCATGTTTGACACGGCTTTAATCCTTCAGCTTTCACTCAAGCGCTTCCAGCACTGTAATAATTCAGCGCCTCAGCAGAGGAAGTGCGGGAAATAAATCAAAGGCCAGAAACAAGCAGGGTCACTCCTAATTCACACTTTACTGTAAACACACACACACACACACACACCTGTGTACACAAGGAAATGTTTGCATATAAGAGTAGAGATCATAAGAAAGAGAACACAAAGCCAGATCGGATCGGACTTTTAGAAAAAAATTATTGAAGCAAAAGCTACAAGTAGCAACTTTTTTTCATTATTTGTCACACTTCCAGTTATTTTCATAAATCACTGTTTAAACATTAAAGGCAGAATTTCCAAGCCGGTGGCTGGAAAAGATAAAAATGAGGTGTCACAAAATAATGGACCTGCTATTTCAGTGTATTTAGGACTGAAACCAGTGATTTTAATGACACAAACGTACACAAGCTGCTTGTTGTAATCATGTTCAGCTGCTACATATTTGTCTCAGGAATTACTTTTTTGATAGCTTTAGCATATTGATTATTTGCTTGGTAATTTCAGAAAACAGTAGAAACATTTTCCAAAGATTAAACTGAAAAATTTCAATTTCTATTTTTCCCCCAGAGTTGAAAATATAAAGACTTGATTCATTTAATCATGAAATATTTACACGTGTGAACATGAACGTAAAACATTTGTGAAAATTATTAGGTATGCTTCACTTTTATGAATATTACACACATTTAGGGAGTGTTTAGGGAGTGGTGGTCTAGAGGAGACAAAGCTGGTTCATCACTGAGAGGACTCTGGTTTGAATCCCCATGCTGCAAGGCCCTAACCCCCTAGGTTGCTCCCTGGGTGCTTTCTAGCTGGCCCCTGCTCCATGTTGTGCTGTGTGTGCTTCATACTCCATGTGTGATGGGTTAAATGCAGAGACTGAATTTCACTGCATGTACTGTATATGTTTGTGACAAATAAAGGGCTTTCTCTCTTTCGCTCTCTTAAACAGTGACCTTAATGACCTTGAAGATGATCACAGTAAAACATAATTAATCACATAACAAAAAGGCTCTCAGGCACACAAACTTACACTAATGTCTTAATGTAATCCCGTTCAGCTGTCACAGTCTGTCTCTTTATCTAATGTAATTCACCGAGTTGTGTCCTCTCACTTTCCTCGGGCCTCTTTTTAGAATAGAAATGTCTCTCTGAACCTATTTTCATACATTAAATGGTAAATGGACTGGTTCTTATATAGTGCTGTTCTACTCGGGCACTCAAAGCTCTTTATCCAACATGCCTCATTGACCCATTCATACAAGCAAATTTTTTTCTACACCTAAGTGCTTTCTATCTAACATCCACACACATTTACACTCCAATGAACATATCGGAGAGCAACTCAGAGCTCAGTATCTTGTCCAGGGATACTTTCACATGCAGACTGGTGACCTGCTCACCTTAACCTCATACCATCTCCAAA
>VUQK01009772.1:1818-22823 GCA_015106715.1 Bujurquina vittata | reverse complement strand
ATTTGTAGGATAAAAAAAGTATAAATTATTAGGCACACACATTTACACTCCAATGAACATATCGGAGAGCAACTCAGAGCTCAGTATCTTGTCCAGGGATACTTTCACATGCAGACTGGTGACCTGCTCACCTTAACCTCATACCATCTCCAAAGAATTGGTTTTCTCTATTTCCTACAATGTTTTCTTGTCTATTACGTCACAGAATTTGGTGTAGAACTGCTAAACAAGGTCAAGGACTTCTGGCTTACATATTTTGTGAATCCGCCATTTTTTTTTCTTACAGTAATTTTGTAGTCCAAGCTCAGTTATGCCAAAGTTGCAAGTAGACAAGACAAAATGTTCGGTTGTTGGGTGTATTAACCAATACGATTTCTTACATACCCCCCCCCCATCAGAGCCTCATTGAAGTCCCTGTTTTTCTGCTGGTAGCTAATAATATTGCTGCTATCAAACTACAAAAATGGCTGAACAGGGTGGCGTGGAACACTCTGCGACCTGGAAGGGGGCGGGGCGTGAAATGTCTCGTTCACATTTCAAGAGACCAAAACAAATTGATCTAAGGCGCACCTCAGAACCGGGGTAAACGACGGGTCTGTGGAGCTGCAATAACGAAGAATTCAGACCAAAGCATTGCAGTTCTACTTTATATAGACCAAAAGTGCAGGATTTACATATGAAAAGGAAGGATTTAAAAGCATTATATGTCCCCTTTAAGTGCTTTACTCTGACAGGAGTGCAATAGGTTATCACACAGAATTTGTCCTGGGAAGCTGGCAGGTTTGAGTCCCATTACCACTAGAAAACGAAACAAAAACACAAACAACCATTAACATCTGACAACTGTGTTCAGTAACAGTTAAGGAAATGTATTGGCTTCAGGTCTGAATCACATTTCAGGTTGTTGCCTCCACTGATAACTTTGGCAACTCTTTGTCAGCTCCACCATTAAATCTATTTAGCAGTTGTTCAGTCGACGTTAACAGTCCGAACATCCATGCTGTTATCTCTGCTTTGCCAAGGCAGGGATGTCTTCTTGGTGCTTTCATCTACTCCTTTGAGTCCCAGTGGGTCGCCACAGTGGACGGATCCGCATGTCTGTTTTGGCACAGGTCTTTCACCGGATGGCTTTCCTGATCAAAGCCTCCAGGCCTGGGACCAGCACTGAGTGCACTAACTTGTGACCCACAGAGGCTGGGTTGTGTCAAAAGGTAGGAATGTGACTTGCCAGAAAACAAAACCAAAAAACAGAACGCAAATTCTCCTGGCTACAGGGAGGGGGACAATCTACTTAGTTTAAAAAGGCATTAAGGAGCTTAGTGTTTTTAATTTGGCCTTGGATACCCTGGTACTTTTCACTGTTAATAATTTTTCTTGATTGAAACAGTAGGTTTTTTTACTATGTTTTCTTGTTGTCGTGTGTAAGCTTACTAATCTCAACATTAGAAGTTGTACACATAAAACAGCAGTAAAATGTATGGTAAAGCAATGGAGTTATTACACTTTACAAATGATAGGCACATTTTCTAACCTAAATTAGAAAACAACAATCCATTTAATCTATTCAACTCATATAATAACTGATACTCTGCAGCAACAGTAGCCAGAACAACACAGCTCTCAATGAACTCGGGCTCTTAAAGGTTAGGCCGTGTATGAGGAGAGACATCACCTTAATTATGTCCTCTGCCAATTCGCATTCTTGGATGGGGGACACAGGCAGCGCTCCAGAGGTAGACGCAGCGCTGGGAAACTGAATGCGAGGAGAATCTCCTCTGAAAGGAACCAGACCATCCTTCAAAGAGGTCATTCTCCATGGAAGGATACTCCGCTCAAGGAACGGAGGGCAAGCGAAGCACTTTGGGCCAAAAAGGAGGAAAAGAGAGATGCTTAGTTGGTAACGAGATGAGTTGCCAGCTCTGAAGTGTGACACTGCTTTCAGCCCACAGCTCCAACCCCCCTGGGCCTCTGGGTGCCAGGAATGCTCTCAGCTAGGAAGTGGCGCCAGGGAAAAGATTAAACACACACTGTTGCTGCAGCACTGCCAAGGCTGTGTACGGCATTGTGTGTGTGTGTGTGTGTGTGTGTGTGTGTGTGTGTATGGGTGGGTGTTGAGCTACACGTCAATACAGGCAGAGAAGAGATGGTACATTGAAACAGTGGAGGTTTAGTCATCACAGAATCAGTGAATTTACAGAAAACAGCATGACTTGTTGCATTTATAGTTAAAGAAGTCCACAGATTTTGATGCATTTATTGCTTTTGAGTTAAAGGTTAGAAAAGAAGAGACACTGTTTGTTAAAACCTGAATCGTCTCCATTGTAAACAAGACATTGTGAAGGCAAGGACTCACTTTTTCTAACATAAAATCCGGCATCGCTTCAGAGCAAAATACATTTCCAGTAATAGAGAGAGGAATGTCAACAAGCTGTCTCATTATGATTTACAAGGAAAGGTCTCTCAGAGATGCAGACAGACCTCATTTGACTGTAGGTCGGGCCTCCAAGCCAAGAACATAAATTATCAGCCAGGAGGTTGCAGAAGGGAGATGCACAGCTTTGCATTTGTGAAATATTAACAAAGCCCAGCTTAAATGTTGAGGAAAATTATGAATGATAAATACTTCACTGACATGATGTTATATGGACACAAGGAACCTTTAAGATGGAGCGTTTAATATAAGGAAACATATACTCAAACCAGGGTTTATGGATTTTTTTAAAGCCTACTCTGGGTCTTAGTGCCTGGGATAATAAACTGCTGAGAGAGAGGTCAAGACAGCGAGAGAGAGAGAACAAATCAGTGAGACTGCTCTAATTAGACCACAAAGTTGCCATCAAATCTCCCAGCTGAATCCCAGAAAATGTCAACAAAGTCATGGTGGATAAAGATCAGAAAGACTCTGTGACCAAGTTACTGAGGACAGAGACATCAGCCAGCATCGTGACACTAACCCCAGGCCCTCTGCCTCTGAGCCTCCCCTCAAGTGACATTTTATCAGTTATTTACACTCCTCTCTTTATGCTGGAAGATTTTATTTGGGGTCTGTCTGTGCAGGAGAAAAAAATGTTAAGGTGAGATTGGAAAAAGAAAAACAACTGCAATTCTGATTTCAATCCACAAATAAGGACACGTGAGCTGCTTCTCACTTGAGGAACATGAACATACTTCTCAGGAAAAAAAATGACACAGCAGGTGTCACCTTCAGCTAGCAGGCAAAACCTGTACCTCTAACAAAAGCTGACACGGTCTAGAGAAGATTAACTGTTTCAGTGCAGGTTCATGCTGCCAGCCACACAGAGACAAAACCTAATGGTGCATCAAGCCATTTCTAATTAACTAAAACCAGGAAGTGGCCCCCGAAGGGCTTAGCAAGCAGTTTAGCTGAGGTTTAATGTTTCACTTCCACATGATGGAGAAATGGCTAACAAATTTCCATAATAATGTCACCACATATAAACTCATATGTCTTACTATTCTCATTAAAGTGTGAGACTATACCAGCCAATGCAGTGTTACAAATATAAAGCCAAGAAGAACAGACACTAAAGTTTAAGTCTGCTCTGTATTCTACATATATATAATTTTATATTACTTACTTTATGTCAGGACTGTAGGTGTTCCTCACTCTTGCTCAGAGCAACTTTAGAAGCGCAGATGCCACACACACACATTGATGTGTTAAACACTAATGCGGAGGTTAAACACTGAGCCAATGAAAACACCTTCCAGTTACAGTGGGGATGGGAAACACATTAGCCCTACTATAAAAACAGCATTTATCATCATGACAGTGGAGAGCTGATAAATAATAGCACTCAAACGGCTCTCTCAAACAGCCATTCATCACATGTCTAATGATAGCACCCAAAGAAAGTCTCACTCAAGTACAACTGCATTTAATCTGTGACCTGGAGAGGTTGATGCCACCTCAGAGGTGGCTGTGTGTTTCGCTGCAGAACTGTGTCATGTTGGGGGGGGAACCTCCGGGTAAGAAGGTAATGAGGTCGAGCAAAGCCTGTTTTAGTTGTTCAGAGTCAGCGTACTGGAGTATGTGCAGCACGCACTGAGTACTCAGTAGATCAAAGAGCACAAAACAGGGGTCCCATTTCCGAGATCAGCAGGGAGAGCATAAATTAAAAATCACTTCGGAAGGATAAGGCTTGCAAATGTCTTTGCAGTTCACAGGCATTACAGCTCCAACCAGCAAGTCGCTCTGCAAACTTAAAGGTTTTTAATGAGTTTATGATCTGAAAGTATTGAGCATGCAGAGCATTGCAATCTGTTTGCCTGTTTGTTCAAGAGGGACTAATGAGATCTTGGCTTGAATTCATCACCCCGATAAGGACGAACCTTAGATCTGCTGCATAGAGCCGACTTAGAAGAAGTGAAGCTATTTACTGAGTTTGAATATCTAACAGTAGATCATGTGATCAGAGACAAAGAATTGACCAATAAGACACGGATTTACTCAAACGTTGGCCATATACAATTCAGATGATGCATAATACTGATCCATAAAACAGTTCTGTTTCAAATTTTGTACAACATGTCCCAGAAGGTCCATGTTCATGTCTGTCTTATTACTGACACGTCTGCTCTAATCTTTGGAGCTGTTTTAAAGTTAAAATTCAGTTTTATTAACATAGCACCAAATCATCACAACAACAGTCGCCTCAGGGTGCTTTATACCATAAAGTAAAGAACTGAAAGATTAAATGGACTGTTATGTATATTGTGCTTTTCTACTCAAGTTGAGCACTCACACCAAAGTGCTTTTGTCTAACATTGACACAATCTGATGGATGCATCAGGGGAAGGAAGTGTTGACGTAGAGCCAGGGATCAATCCACCAAACCGATTGGTAAACAACCTGCTCTAGCATTTGAGCCACAACAGCTCAGGGAAAACCCCAACAATTAGATGATCCCCTTTGAGCAAGTATTAGGCTGCAGCGGGAAGAAAAAAAACTCCCTTTGCACTGGAAGAAACCACCTGCAGAACCAGGGTCAGGGAGGGGCAGCCAGCTGCCACCACCAGTTTGGGTGGTGATGGTGGTGGGGTGGGGTGTTGGGATTAAAAGGAGAGCATAGAGAGACATGAACAAAACACACACTATGGAAGAGGGAGGGCAAAATTTAATGATATACTACAGTGGTATATAAACACCTCAGGGGTTAAAAAAGGTGAGTGGAGAAGAAATGCTCCGTATGTTATGAGCGGTTCCCCAGCAGCCTAAATCTATGTCAGCATAAGATGGTTCAGTCACCAGCCCTAATTATAAGCATTATCAAAAAGGAAAGTGAATGCATTAACTAGCTTTTCAACATCTCTCTCAGACAGGATGTTTCTAATTTTGCGTAAATGAAAGAAAGCAGTACTATACATTTGTTTAATGTGCACACTGAACGACATACCCTGGTCAAAAATGAGTCCAAGACTGAGTGTTGCTGGAGGCCAAGGTAATGCCATCCAGAGTAAGCATCATGTTTCTGAGGTTTTTGAGGCTGAGTACAATCACCTCAGTTTTGTCCAGTAAGAACCCAGTGAAAGCAGCTGCACTGCCAGGGTTCTTCACTAGGTATTAGTATAGTGTTAACAAGCTTACTTTAATCTGAAATTACTGTCAGAAGTATCATGTTTACCTATTACTAACCAACACCACACAGTTGTGTCCACACAAGGTCACAGACCGACAACACATTCATACCGCACAATCAATCAAACAAACCACAGAGACTGCAGGCTCTGTTGGGCCAACAATAACAGGACACCCACTCATTTAATTCAAATTAAATACTCTTCCCCTGGAGCTGCCTTTAATCACACAGACTAATTACTTGGGCTCTGCTTCTGCATGTGTGTTTGGGACCCTGATTCATTCACATTCAACTTGCTCTTCTTGTAGCAGCTCACTCGTGTCACCACTTTGAGAGACACATTTATGGCCAGTTTGTCAGTTTACATCCTTTCAGTATGGAGCCCCTCCAGCTGAAACAAGGCAGAAAACATGTGTTTGAGACTTTGGTTTCACAGCTTGTGCATTCAAATTTAAGCTATTTTCATGGAAGGTAATCTACAAATTAAGCCAAACAAACTCATATAAACCTCTTTTTGGTCGTTGATTTTATGAGAATTATTTTAACTTGAATACACAGGAAAAGAATAAAACCCTTCATACCAGTGAGCAAACTGAGCTGAGTGTCTATCAACCTTTTCCAGTAAAGAAGAAAGAAGAAAACGCAAATCGGTCCTGGACAGACACTTGTAAGTACTCATGTGGGCCGAGTTGAAACTGAGTCAACAGAAGTCTGTCATGATGGTGATGGCATACTGCGGCCCAGTTCTCTGGCAGACTTTAAAATTGTCTAATATCTATTAGATCAAGCTTATCCAGTTGCTCCTTAATTAAAGCTAAGTGGACTCAGTTTGGTGTCCATTTAATTTAGAAGCAGGAGTCTCGGGTCCTTTTGATCAAAAGGGACACAATAAAATGTGGCCTGTTTGAATTAAGCAGGGCTGAAAGGTGAAGCACACTCAGCTGCTGCCTGAATGGAGACAGTGTGCTAGTGTGCTGGTTAGTAGGTGGAAACGAGGCATTGCAAGGAGGGGTAGCTTTTTCATCCCATTACCCCCCACCCCCCTTACTGATCCCCTCTAGACAAGCAAAAGCTGAAGCTGACATCCCATCACCCCTACTACCTCAACCCCTCTGCATAAAATACTCCAGCAAATCCTGCCAGGCTTCCACTCACCAGCAGCGGCTCACATCATCATCCACTCATCAGAAATCAAGAAAAGCTTCTAAGTGAAGACGAAAGGCTCGGTCACCACAGGGAGGCTGCACAGAGCCGCAGCTAAGATTTTTTTTAACACTGAGGCTGCCATTCAAAAATTAAAACTGACAATCAACAAAACTTGGAGAATATTTTTTCCCCTATATTTTCCATATATATTATATATGAACAAGAGATTCTGTTTCTCCCCATTTCCAATTTTTATTAGTAAGTTAACCAGTGTCTGGTTAGCTTAGCCTAAAACTATGAAACAGCTTACAACTCTCGCTTCGCACCTTCGACTCTGTGGCGCCTTTTAAAATGCAGCTTAAACTCATCTGTTCAAACCGGCACTTTGGGTCGTGTTTGTGTTTTGCTTAGTTGGTGTTTGTCTACTTCGGCGTGGGCTGGTTTACATTTATTTACCGTCTGTAAAAGACTTTGTGAGTGTTCTTTGTCTCGAAAAGCACTATAAAAACCTTTATTTACTTACCAACCGAATGTATAATTAGCCTCTTACTCTGAACAGGTGACATGATAAGCTGTGATCATTTCATTGCGGTGCAATGTTCTGCTGGGAAACCTTAGGCCCCGACATTCATGTGGATGTTATTTTGACATGTGCCACCTGGCTAATCATTCACATCCCTTTGGGGCAGCAGCAGCAGCAGCAGCCTCCAAACCTGCCAGATCCCAGTCTGATCGATCATCTACAGGATGCAGCGACACAAGTCCAATGCTCGGTGCTCACACCAAGCGACTGATAGGACGAGGTCCTCAGACGCAGGTGATTTTGACCATGTGGATGATTTGTGTGTACTGAGTGACACTGTCTGCTACGATCTTATTCGATGTTTACATTGCCTGTCTTAGACATCAGTGTAGGAGGAATTAACAGCCTGGACAGTAAAGCAGGGACAGCTTCTCTAATCAACAGAAACACTTCTAAGCACCTGCAGGCTTGATGAGTTACAGTCAATGGCCACAGACAGAAGCAGATGTGCGCTTGATTTAGTATAAACCTCCTGACCTCCATCAGACTGAGAAGTGCATTGTTAGGAAAAATAACACAACTGAAAACAAACAGTTCATGCTTTAACAGAAAACCCACTTGCAACTCGCGCACGCGGGAGAGAACAGACAGCATGCTCAAAACTCCTACGCAGCAGATTTACTGCGATTTGTATCTGAGCAATGTTAGGGCCGTTATGTCAAGCAGCACAAATTACAGTGAGCATCATAATTATCCATTCCACTGTGAGAGAGTGTATTTATGTGTTTGGAGTTGTTTCATTAAGAAAATACATGTTAAATAAATATTGTTTTCTCGTCTTCTGCGAAGCAATTAGGTTTAACTAGAGAAGCCCAGAGATCAGCTGTAATGATAACCACACCACAACAACACATTTCCTCCAGTGCCCGTGAAGTCAATAATGAAAACTGCTTGTGTAGCTCAATGTCAACCCAAGGATTTCAATCCTGGGGAGTCGAAGCAAATCCCTCTTTTGATTTCTCCATTCCAGAGGAAAGCTGACTTTGCTGGAGAGAGGCCATCAGTACTCATTTGTGGACCCTGCCAGAGCATCCCCTGATGACGCTTTTCTGCTGTTTCTGAAAACCACAAGAGGAGGACAATCCACATCTTTCCTTTCCGCTACAGCGAAGCAACTTTGGAGCCACAGGAAATAATCTGAGCTCAACCAATCTGAACATTTACATATCAAAGAAAAACCACTGTCAGCGTAACAGAAAAGAGTCATTAGCATGCAGAGACGTGACCGAGCAGGAGGCCGTTACTCAAACATATCAATAGTGATAGATATTGGATCCTGAGCATTTGGAAACAAAGTAACAACTGTCATTCCCTAAGATGCTTTGAAGCAGTCAACAAAACCTAGTGGGTTTCTGTCTTTAATAGCTTAAAACTTCGCACAATCGGGCAAGTGAGTTATTTTTGAAAGATGAGGAGGAAAAATGTGCTAAGAAGTAAAAAAAAAGAAAAGTAAAAGAATTCACCTGCATCTAAGTGAACGCTATAAATAGTTATTCATTCATTCAGTGCCACCAGACTGTGAAAGCGCAAACACGCCACTGCAGTAACTCAGGACGACACCATCTGTGTAGTTAGCTCGACACCCCGCAGTCAGTCCTAATATAAATCAGACAGCGATGAAACCTCTTAAAATTCTGCACTCTCTGTGGTTCACCACCTCCACCAGTCATACTGCGTACCCTCATGTCTAACAGTCGTATGTTGACAGGTTGAACTGCAGCGTATGAAACCAGGTCACTGTGAAATCTCGGCCTGGTTCAGTACTAAATGAGTGCAATGTAGCGTAAAGGTAACAGACTGTTAAATAAACATAATCTGTCACGTTCACAGTGTGAGAAACGTGTTTTCTCGTAATGATCTCTAGACTCGAGTGCAGCTCTGGTATTATCCTCTCTACACAGGAGAGAAGAAAGTGCTTTGTGTTGTCGAAGAGCTGTGCTTCGTGATGCACCCCCACAGCACAGTGAAACTTTAATAAGTCATATAAAAGTGGATGCTTTTTATGCAGTTGAACTGTTGCTTCCACCCATTATATTTAGCTGTTACCGCCATTCATTCACTACTTGCAAAATTATCCATTACTTTCAGCTGTCGGTTTTAACTGTTTTCCATTTCACATTTACCTTTTTTATCCATTTAACCATCACTTTCATCTATTTCAACTGTTCCTTAACCATTTATCCATCCATTTTCCTCTACTTATCCAATTATGGGTCATTGCAGGGCCGGAGCCTATTCTCAGGGTGGACAGTTTGCCATTCTGTCACAGGGCTGCCATACCATACCATACCATACCATACCATAATGAAGAGTGTGTATCACTGCCTTCACAGAACTGGCTCTAACAAGAAAAAAAACCCCAAATGTATAAACAAATATGTAATTTCTAGTTCAACAAACAGGTCCTCCAGTGGCCACCGATAGTTACTAAAAACTCTTTAGGCCTCATTCTGGCCCATTCATTTTATGTTTTACAAAAACAAATGTGCTTTTTGTTCAAAAATATTTCCTCTCTCTTTTTCTCTTTTGTTGTGCTCCGCTGTCTTTCCACTTACCCTGTAGCAACTTGTATGTCTAATCAGGATTCACTGTACTTGAGATTTATGTGCTTTTTTTTGGTAATTCACTAAAAGTCTTCTGCCACAGGCTGTACTGTAAAAATTGTAATTCACAAAGGAATATCAGGTCTGGTGAGAGGCAGGAGCAGGCAGGACTGGTGCAAACAAGTGGACACAAAGACACAAGTGGGGGGGCTCCAGACAGAGCCCACTCCGATTGTCTGCTGGGATGGCGAGGACAAAGAAGGACAATGCTAAGATATATGCAAGCACCGCAAGGCCTCACCCCAGCAATGCGCCGGCCTTAATCCCAAACATGATTTCCCCTCCAAACACACAGATGATGTCATCCTTCCCCCACCTCACCCGCACCTTCACCCTGGACTACCTCACCTCCTCTGGACCTTCAGCTCAACCAACCGTGCAGCAGCGAGGCCCATGGGAGGATGTTTTGCTGCTGAAACATGCGGGCAGCAAGAAATTGGAGAACCTCTGAGTGCATCTGTGTCACAAATCAAAGAGCTTAAAGAGGACACTATCATATAACCATGTGCTTTAAACTCTCTGGTGCATTCAAAACAGAGGGCCTCTGAAGTCTCTCATACTTTAGCCTTCAAAAACACAGCGGATGGAAACTTTATATCTGCAGTCAGGTGTTGGCTGACTTGCAGTGGGTCATGTTAAAATGAAAGCAGCCGACAGGACAGGTCAGTGTATCCCGCAGCATTACAGGTCTACAGAAAGTCTTGCATGCTTCACTGGAAAAACAGAGATGGGGACAGTTGCTCTTTGGAACTTTATGGGTCTCCCCTCCCCCCCATCTTCATCCACAAAAGAGGCCTTACCCCCTCGTCCCCACCCACCAGGAATTTCTCAGGCATTGCTGGGTTCACCATGACAACTGGGTGCTTAACAAAGCATTTCTCTTAGGCATTCTTCCTTTCACAGGGGAGGGGGGGACAACAGTCAAAGGAGGGAGGAAGAGGAAGGGGTGGATGGGGATAAAGAGGGAGGGTGGAGGAGCTCGAAATGATGGGAGGGAACAGTGGAGGTTGCAGGGGTGAGAGCAATAGACCCGGGCAGATAGGAGAAAAATGGGGAATGGTGACAGGCAAACAAAAAGAGGGAAAGAGAAACAGGATCAAGGTGATAGGTGACGTTAAAGGAATAAAAAAAAAAGAGAAAGGAAAAAGCGCTACAAACATTCCACGCAAGCCTGCGAGTGTGACTAACGCCATCCAGGGAGGGCGAGGGAGGCAGGAGGAATGAGAGGAGCGCATTACGCATGACTCGAGCCGCGCAAACAACGAGTGAGCTTTGCAAGCAGTGACTTTGATTCCTGTGAATCAAGAGGAAAACAGAAATGTATCGAGCATGAAGAACACAGGCTCTGCTTCAGCTAAATAATTATATGACAGCGTGGAGAAAAGTAATCAGAGCGGTCCAGCTGCTGAGGGACACACACACGCACACGCAGACGCACACACACACACACACACACAAAATATGTGCAGCTTGATGGGTTAGTATTACAGAAGACAATCCCCCCGAGGTAGTCCAACTGCAGACAGCTTAAAGGTTTAATAGATCCTAATGAAATTACACAGGCTCTGCATGTGTTGGCTGTTACATACATGGCCCTTGATGCAGCAGAGTCGCCACCATTAAAATTCCTGTCCTGTAGCTTTATCTGATGAAAAAAAAAAACTCCAAGACAGAATTCAAGCATCTGGATATCTTATTTGCCAAATAATCTTTTGAGAAAAACGTGGAAAAATTGACTCATATAGGCATATTTGTCATGTGCCCCGGTTAGTTGGACTTAATGCCGGCAGCTTTGGCTCACACACACATTTCACAGAGTAGTAGTTTAACCTTGCAGCAGCCACAGCCACTTCAGACACTCTTGAAAGTTAAAAGGGTGTTCCCTCCATACAGTGGCCAGAGAGAGACAATACCTGCTGTCCGCCATGTAACTTGAGCGCCTGCACAACCCGCAGTGTGATGTGAGCTGAATCAAACCGCTGTCTTTAGTCACGGAGGCGTGTTTTTCTGTTAAATTTCAGCACTTGTGCTTTCAAAGTGGGGGCACGATGCTGGCTCGGACTCAGAATATGATTAAAAGGGACAAAGTGTCCTGGTGGCACACTGGGGATGAGGTGGATACTGTGTTCTAGCAGTACCACGCCAGTCATTTTACAGTGCAATACATGTGCGGGCAAACAAAGGACCTCCCATTTAGAAGTGTGGGATAATGATTAGCTACACTTTCTATATGAAAATTAACAGGGCTTTACGGATGAAAGAAAAGCAGGGAAACAATCTCTGCAATCAAATGCAAACACCTATTTATGCAGGCTCACGCTTGCCTGGGAACAGTAGATGAGGCCCCGAGTATGTCAACACTAGTCTAACAGATCTCAGGATACAGATGCGGAATGCCTAATCCCACGGATGAAAACCTGTGTCTCACCCTGCTGTGACGGCAATTCTCTTCGTAACACTGGAGTGACACTGGAGATGTAAAAATCATGTCTCCAATTTGTCCTGAATAAATGTTGAAATATTGAATTACAAAACAACAATTTCCTCAAACTTGAAATTAAAAGACATAATCCTGTGTGTATGAGTCTATTTTCACCCACTCATTATGGAGGCAGGCCCAAATACCTGCACACCACTGCTGTAAATCTGGCTCCATCACTGGCTAACATAATTAAACTGTTATGATTACTAATTTATGCAAGTGCACACAGCCACTGAGATCCCCAGGCTATGTGATTGTCAGATGTATTGTGAAGAACCTGCTTATAGGCTCTGAATGATTGTAGTGCCAATTTGAATAGCAATGAGCAACTACTGTCACTACTGGATAACACGCATTTCCTCACTAATTATCTTATCCAAATCACCCAAATCATAAAGAAACCCATGGGCATATTAAACCCACATGAAGAAATCTTAGCGAGTAAAAGTTTGCTGCTCATTGTCAAAGCAAACGTTATCCCCGGAAGTCTGCCACCTTCTCAAGTCATCATTTCTGAGGTTTAGGGAACGTTTTCCAATTCAGCAGTTCTTCTATTGTGTTTGTTGAGGCAATCTTCTTTGTACACGTGTAAGATAGAGATACAGTTTCATTGAGGTTATATTACTTCAAATGTGGTTCACTTGCAACATTTAGCTTCACAGATGCTTCTACGCCCAAAAATGTACTGACTAGTCCAAATCAAATGTTTCTAGTATCAGATCCCAACTTACAAACTACATCAGCAGGCCAATATTATCAGCTAATTGTGGTTTATTACACGCACATATATGCTGTATATGCTGTATCCGCATGTCTGTTGTCTGATATAAAAACATCTTTTTTACAGAAACGTGGGTGCAAATGTAAATTAGATCATTTATAAACAGTGTTATATCATGGTTTTTCCAGTAGCGTGACTCCATCTAATGTGCACATTACAGCTGAGCAAATGGTGCTGTGGGGTCATTGCTAAAAGGTAAATGGGCTGGTACTTACATAGCACTTTTCTACCCTGAGCACTCAAAGTGATTTTTTTACTACAAGCCAGATTCACACAGATTCTGCCTTAAAGCGTACACTAAACTTGCACACACACTCTGATCGATGAATCTGGAGTAACGGTTCAGGGTGATGAACAGAAAAAGATTTTTATCAAGTATCTCAATCAAATGTAGCTACACTATGACCTAACATTGTATGCTTGAAGTCTGCTTTCACCTGTCTGTCAATTTTCTGAAAGCCCTAGCTAGTAAAGATCGTCACCAAAACCACCACCACACCATACAGGCTGTGCACCCTGATCATTTAATATCACACGTTTTTTTCATCCGTTTGTTTTTTGTAAGATAAAATCAATCAAACGCGCTGGCAGTACGATATTGTTGGACTGATGCTGGCTTGTTGGCATATTTTAAAACATCACCTACACTTTTTAAATAGAAGTAACATTAAATATGTATAGAAATTAGGAGTATTAGTTAATATAATTTTAAAATCTTTTAGTCCTTAAAAAAATCAGTCTCAGTATCTGAGAGGCTGTTTGTTCAAACCAGAACAAGTTAGGTGTGTTTTACCAGACTTGTGTGATATAGAATTTGTCTGACTTCAGGTTGCTTTTATACTGTTTAGATTATCCAGCTCACTAAGACTTGTTTGGGCTGCAGCATAAAGGTAAAGCACAATCACTTCAGTTGTTACTAGATGGGATTAGTTCACAGAAACATGGCTACTTTTCACTTGAGATCACTCACTAACAATCCAAATGGAAGTGAAGTTAATTATATTTTGAAAAGATAAGTAATAATTTGTTCTGGAGGAGAATGAGACAATGGATCAGTTTACCAAGCTAATCTTTGAGGTGATCGTGCAGATTACTCAACATTTACCTTCCCAAAGATTGTGTATAAGAAACACTTTAAACTTAAAACAAAGGGCTGACACATTTGAACTGTTACTTCTATTTCAGTGTGAGAAGCAGTGCTCAGAAAGGATGTTAATCACCGTCCAACAACATACAAAGGAGCCCATCAAAAATCGTTCATCATAAGGGGCCTCTTAAACAGCAGCATAAAGAGACAGATAATAGGAAGACCTGGGAGGTCCCTGGAGGGGGAAGCCTTTGAAAATTGGGGTCAGCAGCATCTATAGAAAGAGCTCATATTTCTACCCCATCTCTTCCTCCAACAGCTCCTATCTAATAACTTTTCTGCTGTTTTACAGTACCACTGGATTTTCCAGTGTATACAAGCAAACAAACCCCTCCACCTTCCCTCTGTTCTCCAGCCTTCCGCTATCTTCTTCTGTCTCCTGCAGGGGTGCTGACACATAAACCCCAGCAGGTGCTGGATGCACTGGGGGGACCACGGCCTCTAATTGGTCTTTGGTGGAGTCACAGCTGTTACCCCCAACCACAGCCTGGTATGAGCTCAAGCGCCTGCCCCTTAATCGACGGCTCGCCATTGTTCTCCAGAGAGGCGAAGCTCAGCTCAAATTTATCAAAATGACTACCCACGCTAACCAGTAAGTGCAACACTCAGATGTCACTTCTACTGCCATCAGAGGTTTCTGCCAACCTTAATCTGCTCTTTTCTTGTTAAGTTGCTTTTTTCATCTTTAACCTTCATGTCCAATCTCTTAGTAATGTTCCCAGCTCCTTTCCCCCTCTCTTAGCTTGTGCCAAGGTCAAAGAGACGGCAGATTTACAGCAGATCACACTGCGTCAAATAAGCTCCAGCAGAGCTCTAACAGAGGGTAAAAACAACACCACCACGACCCCTCCTTCCCATCACCACGCTCCACCCACCACCCCCCACACACACACTTTCTTTGGGTGCAATTCAGGTTCAATCACATTAAAGGAGCAACAAAAAAACTCTGTAATTTGTGCTGGCACACAAAATAAACGGTGCAGTGTACTCAGACAGTTCATGACATGCAGAATAAGAAAAAGAGAACAGTAAAGAACATCTGAAGCTCGTTTTAGATCTGTGGATGCAAACGGATGCATCAGCAAATTTCATCCACACTAACTTATGCGATTTAAAAGCATCTTTAAAGCATCATCAGCCTTCACCAAGCTGATTGCTATTGAATGTCAGCATTTCTGTTAAATTAGAAAAAAAAATACCACTTAACACACATCAGATCTTCATTCAGACAAAAAAAAAGAAGCTGTAGACAGAAACCATTATTGAATTATGCCTTTCATTGTATGAGGGAGTGGGCACGACGGGCAATTATGGGGCAGATGATGATCAGTCTGCCACTGGAGACTGCTCACTAGAGTCACAGGATATGCAGACATGCTCAGAAAAACAGCTATTTATATCTCTACAATAGACAGAGTTAAATCAGGATTGTGTATATAATCAGAGGACTAAAATACATGTGTTACAACTCCACTATTAAATGAACCAAATGAAAAAAAATTAAGAATCAAAATGCTTTAGTGCACTTTTGTGACCCAGAGTGATTTTTCCTGTAAAGTGGAGCGAATTACAAATATCCTGCACTGAATATTAATCCTCCTTCATGAATATTTCTATTATAGGAGAATCATGCTGGAATACTCAAGCCAAGAGAGACACACTTAAGCCGTCATCACTTCCATTATCCAGTGAAGTGGAGAGAAAATGTAAATGAAGTCACTACGTGTTAACAGAAACAGTAAGAATACACCTCTGTAAGCCCAGACTCCTATTACTACACTTTTTTCACTCACTAGGTGGAGTGGAGATGGATTACGGAGAGTTATCTAAGAGTCTCACCTGACACTGAGATCCTCATGGAGGCCTCCAGGGGCCGGTTGTTATCCAGGGCCTGGCTCAGCTGGATCTCTCCTGTGCTTTGGTTCAGGAGGACCAAGTTCAGCTCGTTTCCCACGTCGAAGCTGTAATGCAGCTGATCTGAGACGTCGGGGTCGTACGCAGGGATGCGTCCAATCACTCCAGTTGGGAAGCTGCTTGATTTGTCGGTCACATAGTTGTTGAAGATGATCTGGAAGTTTTTGAGGACTGGCACATTGTCATTCTTGTCCACAAGTTTGATGTGGACTGTGGCTCGGCTGACAAGAGGCGCAGAGGTGGCCTGGACCACAATGACATACTCAGATCTCAACTCATAGTCCAGGTCTATTAATGCAGTCAGTTCTCCAGAGAAGATATCCAGCTGGAACACCTCTGGGATGTTTCCCTCCACTATCTGATACATAATCTGTGCATTGCTGCCTTCATCTGGATCTGTGGCTGAGATATGTGCTACCACGAGGCCTATGGGGCTGTTTTCCTCCACCATAATGTCAAACTCATCTTTCTCAAACACAGGTGGGTTGTCATTCACGTCTAGGATTGTTACTTGAATGTTTACTGGTGTTTTCAGGGCAGGGATGCCTTTATCTACGGCGAAGGCCTGCAGGCTGTAAACAGGCACATTTTCTCTGTCAAGTCTGCGCAGAGTGCGAACAATGCCGGAGGTGGATTCAATTATGAAGTCTCCATCACCATCCTCCCCACCCTGAAAGGTGTAGAAAACTCTCCCATTAAGCCCAGAGTCTCTATCAGTGGCCGAAACCTGGACCACGCTGGTGAACACCGGCACGTCTTCCATTACAGCACCCACGTAGTGATCTCTGAGGAAACGGGGAGAGTTATCGTTGACATCATTCACAAGTATCTCCAGGTAGGTTGTGTCAGATTTCTGTGGGATGCCGTTATCCCGAGCAGTGATGGCCAGCGTGTAAGAAACCTGATCCTCGTAGTCCAGCTCCATCTGCGTGGTGACAGCTCCCGTGTCGGGGTCAATGTCAAACTGAGGGATGCTGTCATCCATGAAGTAGGTGATGCGCGCATTCTCACCCGTATCTTCATCTGTGGCGCTTATTACAACCACAGTGGTACCCACGGGCTTGTCCTCATTAATGTTGACAGTGTAATGTGAGCTCTGAAACACAGGCCGGTGTGTGTTGGCGTCAGTGACGTTCACAAACACCTTAGCAGTGTCAAAGCGGGTGCCATCGCTCGCCGTGACAGTGAGGACGTACTGGCGTTCAAGTTTGTAGTCTAAAGGAAGAGCCAGTGTAATGAGCCCGCCCCCGCTCTGACTCGTGATGGAGAATCTGTTGCGGGTGTTTCCACTTGAAATCTGATAAGTCACCACGCTGTTGATGTCCTGGTCCACAGCTGACACTGTCACCACGCTGGTCCCCACGGCCGCATCTTCATTCAGCCTCATGTAATACGCCTTCTGAGTGAACTCTGGGTTGTTGTCATTGACATCCAGGATCGTCATGCTGATGCTGGCTGAAGATGACATGATGGGGTAGCCGTGATCACGTGCCTCCACTCCAAAGTTGTAAAAGTCCACACTCTCCCTGTCCAGCTCGGCTGCGACTACAATCCACCCTGTGCTGTTATTGATGGAGAAAGGGAAGTTCGGCGTGGTTTCAGTGAGCCGATACTCCAGCCTGGAGTTTTCTCCGGAGTCTGCATCAATGGCTTGGATGTGGATGATGGAGTAACCCAGTGGCACATTTTCTAGCACAGTGGCCTGGAACGGCGTGCTGACAAAAATGGGGGCATTGTCATTAACATCCAGCACCTGCACCGTAACCAGGCCGCTGATGTTGGACAGCGGGGGGCGTCCCCCATCCTGAGCTCTGATTCTTAGCGTGTATTCTTTGTTCGCCTCGTAATCCAGGTGGCTCACCAAGTCCATTTTACCTGTCTGAGCATCAATATAAAACTGCCCACGGGTGTTTCCACTCATGATGCTGAAGTGAACAACAGCATTGTTCCCTCTGTCCTGATCTGTTGCGGTGACCTGCAGGATCTCCGTGTTAGGGGTCATGTCCTCTGGCACCTGGACCACGTACCGTTTTTCACTGAACTGAGGAGCGTTATCATTATCATCCTCTACCACAATGTGAACTGTAGCTGTGGCGCTGCGGGGGCCGGGGTCACGACCTTGGTCATTTGCCTCAACTAACAGCATATAGGCTTCCACCTCCTCTCTGTCCACCAGGCCTTTAGTGCGGATCACACCGGACCTCGGATCAATCTCGAACACATCATTGGACCCGTTATTATTGAGGATGTTGTAAAGGATGTTCCCATTAACAGGGGCATCTCCATCTGTGGCTCTCACTGTTAACACCTCGTAGCCTATTTCTAAGTTCTCTCTGATGCTTTCCTTATAGTCCTGTTGCTCAAACACAGGGTTGTGATCATTAGTGTCACTGACTGTAATAGTGAGTGTGGCCATGGCTGTCCGCCGGGGCGTGCCATGGTCCACTGCGGTCACACGAAACACATGGGTGTCTTTTGTTTCCCGGTCCAGCACTTCTACTGTAGAAACAGCGCCGGTGGCCGGGTCCACAGCAAAAAGATGGTTTGAGCGGCTATCAAAGAGAGCTTCTATAAAATACTCCAACCTGCCTGCCTCCCCTTCATCCACATCCACTGCTTTCAAAACAACAACAGGAGTCCCAGCTGCTTTATTCTCTGCTACAGACACTTGATACATCGGTGGCTGAAACTGTGGGCTGCTGTTGATGCTTCTCCTCCTCCTGCTCAAAATCCCTGAATCAGACTGAGAAGCCTTCTGTAACAGTTTCTCTATGTGGGCCTGCCTAAAGGGGCCCTGTCCCACTCGCCAGTGGATGGAGATCGGGCTGACTTGAAGATTCAGTCCACTCCCTGTGAGTACATCACAGAGCATGTCCAGCTCCAAGAGGGTGTCCTGCCTCCAGCACAACCTCTCAGAGACAAACAAGTTCCCCTCAGAGAAGTAAAACTCTGGGCTGTTGGTGACTTTGCAGCGGATCAGAGGTCCAGGCAGTAGATCTCCCACTGAAAATATAGCAGAATCTGCTTGTTGGCACTCTAAGCTGTGATGATTGTGGGTACTAAACAAACTGAGGACCTCCATGTCCCACTGAGGTTTTCTTTTACGCATGTTTGAACAGTTCCTACCATGTACATGCACCTCGTACTGGCTGGTGAGGAGGTGCCTGTAGCCGGAGTCCGCGCAGTCCTCCACAGTGTACAAGGTGAATGGGTTTGAGCGAAGCGAGGTGCACTTTATCGAGTCCGAAACAAATACAATGCCCTCTGCCGCCTCAGTCTCCAGAAACCGCTCGGTGAATTTTGGAGCCAGTACCTGATCCAAAGTGCACCGTGCGCTCCGCTCCACGCCGGCCACCACTGCGCCTGGCCCCGCATCCTCACTGATGTGGACAATGTAACACCGGACCAGCGCAACCAGTTTACACCAGCAGAACAACAGCAACAAATCCCATTTAACGAAGTGCATCGCTCCTCAGTTTGTGCTCCGCCGGGACTCCAAGAGGCAAATGCTGCAGCTCCTTATTTCTTTAAACTTTCCGCCTATAAGTTTCCCTTTGTTGCAGAAGAGCCATGCTCTCAGCGGGCGCGCTCTTCTCCGGTCACTTGCTGATTTTAAGAGGTTAACCCGCAGTAACCTTGGCCGGAGCTGTTCTCACATCCACTCACGCACACACACAGTCACACACGCCTGCTACAGCAGCAGCAGCAGCAGCAAAACCTCCGCTCCGTCCGCGCAACTCCGCTTCAATGATAAAAATGGCTCCTGCTCCCCCCCCCCCGTGCCTCGAGGCTCCTCATTATAATAAACCTGTGTGTGTGCGTGTGCGTGTGTGCGTGTGTGTGTGTGGAGGCTCTACAGGGGTTTGAGGACTTGAAAGCCTGCCATTAGAGATAAATGGAAACTTCCCATAAGCTTCATTAATTAACGCAGAACAACAGCCGCAATTCAGAGTGCGATTAAAGTTCACTAGACAACAATCATTATAGTATTAATGCAGTACCAATAACTGCTGCAAGCCATTTTGATTGCGCCCAATACCCGCCGCTCACCTCCGGAATGGCTTGGCTCATTAACCGGTCGGAATTCCTCAAATTGTGGGTTTTGGCTGACCTTGTTTCAACCTGAGATAAGTTGCTTTCTTGGACTCGTGTAAAAAGAGGAGCATTACATTTCACTCAAATACATTCGAGTCCTTTTTGTGTTTAGCCGCAGTTTTCAGGCACAGCAGTTCATGCGCTCTGTTTTCCTGGAGGCTTTATTCATCGGCTCTCCATCCAGACCCTCTTTCATAACCTGAGCAGTAAAAGTAGCATCCAAGAACACACGGACGCCGCTGAATCATAAGAGGCGTTTGTGCAGATGAAGTTAGGAACTTTTCACTTTACTCTAAACGTAAGATTAGCGCAACATAACACAAATAGGGAACGGCAATTGTATGCACATGGGATTGACTTCAGAGCAGCAAGGTGCAACTTTGGACTGAAACTCGACGCTTTGCTGATATTCTGAGTGTGTCTGACACCTGGTGGGCAAACTGCATCCACGCATCCAAAAGACGCAGCCATTTGTAAGGAAAATGCATTTGTGGGTTGTGCCCATGAAAAGCTTGCCAAATCTTCGCTGTCAAACAGCTTATTCAGACAACCCCAAAACAATAATGGTTTTACAGGCGGAGGTCACTCACATTTTCCCCTCCTCATCTTTTCTGAATGTTTTTTCAATAGTTTTGCATTTGGGTAGGGTCAGTG
>VUQK01009764.1:0-24372 GCA_015106715.1 Bujurquina vittata | reverse complement strand
TAACACCAGCACCAATTTCCCTATTACGCACCAGATACCAACCTTTAGGCGAGAGGCATTAGATTCTGGCCCAGCCCTGCCTATAGGCTGCAGGGCAGCAGATGATAAGGTCAAGCCTCATAATGATGTCACATACCTTTAGGTACTGCAGATCAATATCGAGAGAGGCGCGTGATACCTGACAGTCAGTCAAATAAAGGCTGCCTGGCAAAAGGAAAAAAAAAAACTCACTTTGAGACTGCCTCTTCTGATAAAATGAGATCCTTTCTTTCATGCTGCTTTTGGCAAAGATCATAGTGTCGGAAGGCTTTGTGAGCTCTAAAACAGTGTGGCCATTCTCACATCTGATAACATATCCTACAGTTTTCATCATGCTAAATAACTGTAAATAAGATGACAGAATAAACAAATTTTACATATACAGCACTTTTCTTCTTTTTTCTTTTACTCTAAACTGCATGCATTTCATTTGTCATTGACTAACATGGCTCTGTAGGAGAAAATTTGACATCACAGTTGTTCCTTTGAGACTTCATATGGCAGAAAAGGTGAAGGTGAGGAATGCAGTGCATGTGTGGAGAAGAATGCATATGTCAACTGCTATACAAAGTGATTAATGTAGCAGGCTGATTGTAGAATTGTGTCCAACCTGGATGAACATTTCTGCTGCTTCTCTCATTAGTTTGACTGTCCCACACAGTAATATATTGCTTGTCACTGAGTTGTCTAATGGCTGATGCTAATTGACCCCCACCCCCCCTTCCCATTCTGCACAAATGAAAAGATTTCCTCCATCCTGTGATGGAGCGTGTCACAATCTGATCCGACAAATTAAAAAGCTCTCTGCTGTCACGCTGTCATCATCCGAAGCCCTTGCCTCATCAGCTATAATGATCATATCTTCACTCAAACCACTGCAGTGCACTGCGGAACACAATACTTAAGTGGCACGCTGCAGCAGTCGTGCATTGTGTGACATATCTGAATGTCTGTCATCTTCAAAGTTGTCTATATGGTTTAATCTTGAACTCAGCCTATACAGTGTGTGGCTTTTTTCTTTGAAAATGTTTCAGTTTATCCAGTTTTCTGTCTTAAATTTCCAAGTAAATTTATGCTGTGCATATTTGAGCATTATACCTATATGTGCAGCATTTATTATTTATCATAACTCCAGGTTTGCAGTGGATTATATTTTATTTAGAGCTTTTAAAAACATTACCAGTGTAACCTCATCTTTAAGAGTTCAGATTATTTACAGTTTGTCACATTTACCTGCCCTGCTGTAAACGCATCAACTAAATGGTAAATGTAGTAGTTATATAGTGCTTTTCTACTCTGTTTGAGTGCTTTCTAAGACAAGCCTCATTCACCCAAAGCACCTTTAAGTGCTTTTATCCAACATTCATACAACTTGGGACAACTTGGGGTTCAGTATCTTGCTCAAGAATACTTTGACACTCAAACTGGAGCAGCCAGGAACTGAACCACCAATCTTCCGATTAGTGGATGATCTGCTCTACCCACTGTGAGTCACAGTTGCGCAACAAGCCAAAAAAGAAAAAAAAGTCTTTAACTTGGTTGATAAAAAATACACATTAGCACTGACATCAGCCTAATTTCTCACTCTTATACGACAGTAGAAATTTGGATTCACAGTTACACAAGATTTTTTCAGAGCCCCTTTGCTGATTTTTTTTTTCTTTTGCTGTAAAAACATGTGAGCGCCATTCTGCAAAGCTATTGGCCTGAACATGATAGCAACATGAGAGCTCGGCCACCGCGCATTATTGGTTGCAGACTGATGATCAGGACGATGATGCTCATTACATGCAATCAGCTGCCCATCTGTGGCCGAAACAGATATTGAGTGTGGCGTTTTACCTGCTGACTTTGTGTGTATAACTTTATAATTTATGCGGTGTACCCGTACTATTGACAAAAACGCAGTGCTGTGATCAAAGCAAGCCATTCAGGAGGTTGGACAGGGCCACGAAGACAGGGCCTGTAACACTAATGATCTTCAAACGCTCGTCTATTTCACTGGGAGCTATGCGCAACTCCCTAGCAAGTCCCCCGTCCTCCCCCTGGAGGTAATTGTGCCTGGCTGTTTAGGTGACAGGTGTCAAGTGGCCCCTCCTCAACCGATTCATCATGCTAAGCAGAGAGGAAAAGCTGATCTCACTCTCTCCCTCTCTGTCTCTGTATCTGTATTTTCCTGCTTGTCTGTCTCTTTCTTGTATCTCTATATAACTATGTCATCACAGCAGCCTGATGACATGTTAGCTATGTTTTAATCTATGTTTGATGGAGCTAATCAGGACTTGGTCCACAACTTGGTCCACCCTGTCAAGCGTGTTGGGCAAAAATTAATATATAGTGTGTAGGTTAAACAGAGAGCACTGCATGTAACTAATGACTGCTTTCAGTATTGATTCAACTGCTGGTTATTTTTTGAGTGAAAAATAAAGTGTATTTTGAAGTGTCTATTACTGAATCTTTCATGCACTTTACTTGAATTTGACAAAATAATTGTTTATCAACATGGCTTTTAAATTTAATACTCAACTTTGGCCGATTGAGCCCCTAAAAATAGTGACAGTTTTTCATAACTCATTAGAGATCAGCAGTTTCTGCACTCTTGTTATAATAAAGGCCTACAATTGTCAGGTAACCCCTCAGTTATTTGTTTCAGTGTGTACCCATGACCCATTTTCAAATACGAAGGTGACACCGACAAATGTTTTATTTTGTGCACCCCAAAGTTTTCAGCTACATGAAGAATCAATGAACCGGTTTAGCATTGTGAATTTAAAGCTGCACTCCTGCTTCTGTGTCAAATTATTGGGATTAGTTTAGTAGGTAAGTGAGTGAACATACAGTGCAATGCAATCACTGGCCCACTGACAGCAGGTTAACATGCGGGCCAAAAATCCTGCATCCCAGTGGATAAGTGGAGAAAAAAAAATACAGCCTACATTGTGTGCAGGAGAGACAGAGATAGAGAGACCACACCCTCACTATGCCTGCCTGTCTAAGCAGAATCCCACAGGGACCTGCCTTACGCACGCTCTCTCTCTCTCTCACACACACACACACACACACACACACACACACACACACACACGCACACGCACGCACGCACGCACACACACACACACACACACACACCAGTCATTAATTCCTGTTTTGCATCTCCACACCATGTAATATTTATGGGTCACCGCAGCTTTGTATTCACAAATGGAAACGCCAAGAGAAAAAAAAAGGAGAAGACACGATACCTCAATCAATTCTGTGAATAAGGTTCAGATTGTCACATCATGGCTTTCTTCCCTCCACTAAGCCAGTGCTTAGGCAGCATTCTTTCTTTGACCTCTAAGTGTTTTGTATGACGGATTGTCAGAGACAACCTCTGAGATGGAGTCGTATTTAACTCCCTCAGAGTTGAAAAAAAAGCTCACGGCAAGGGGTATTATCAACGTGAAATTTCTTAGCAGCAGAATTTGAAGAACAACAAAACTGCATTAGTCAGTAAAAATGAATGCAGGCTTAATGTATTTTTGCCAGACATGACACTGAAGTATAAGCGACATACCCCAATCTAGTACAAACATTTGCTGCTATGCAGAATTTCCACACTAATCAAGGAAAGTCTTTGGTGCGTTTCTCCCCCTTCTACATCTGACAGATCATAATTGGGGTGTTTTTTTTCCACTTCCTAAGATGTTGCCTGAATCCTGAGATGCAACAGTGGGAGCCAAACCCTTGCTGCCTTTCAAATCAACAGTGGTGTCAGAATAGAGCCCTGAGGAGTCCCCAGTAGAGCATGGCTCACTAGACCCCTGTAGAGATTTGAAGACCACTTTGGAACTCTAATCCACTCAAAATGTGCTGATAATTTTCCTTGCCAGGACACTCTCTGCCTGGTGTCACAAGAGTGGCCTCCCGGGAGCAGATCAGCCAATGATAACAAAGTAGCCAGATGTCTGGTGCTGGCAGAATCCCAGAAGCCAGACAGCGGCACGCAGCAGCATCCGCTGTGGGCCACAGATCAAAGATACCTGAGAATTACTTATGGGCACAAAATATGTGTTGCTTACTCTACAGTTCCCATTAATAACAATCTGGGAGAATTTGTATTTCTAATTAACTCTTTTCTTTCGGCATACAAAGTACGGTAGGTTGTCTAAGGCTGCAGCAGCAATTTTTCTGTGGCAACTGCGAGTCAACAACAGGAAGTCGGATGCAGCGCTGTCTGAAGGAGCCAGATCAGCTTTAAATGCAGTTCTGAGGCTCAGAACACCCTCCTGACTTGCCTCAATAAACAAACAAACTGAGTAAGAGTCAGCCTTTTTAGATTTAATCATGCTGTACAGTGCCTATTTAGACTGGGCCTTGATGCATACCTTGAAAGCTGTGCATGCATGGACACCGAACTGATTCAGCTGAGGTGTAATTGCCATTAGTGACACAATTATCAAAGCTTCTTTTTGTGTAATCATATTTTATTAGATACAGAAAACATTTCTTGATCTGCACAGACCAGACCAATTCCTTCAACATTTCCAGCACATTTATGAATTGTAGGGACCGTGCTTCTGAGCAATGCTGATGCTTTCAACAGGATTTGAAACTCTGGCTTGTTTTTCATGGTTGTTTGTGTTAGTCGAACTGACATTAAGAAGCATTGCAGTTCTGTGTTGTTTTCTCCTGCAGGCCGTGCACTTCTTTTTCGAGTCCTCCATTTATTCCATCTTAGCTGTTATGTTTAATACACAAATATTTAGAGTAGACCCCTGACTTTGAACTGAGAGGAATAGTACTCTCTGCTTAGGGAAGGCGTTTGTTGCTTCTTCTTTTCTTTTTTTTTGTTTTCATCTTTATGGGAGAAAGAGACGTATTTCATCTCACACACATTTGTGCATATTTTCTCTAGCTCGCTATGTTCTAGTGCACTTAAAAGTCATTGTTCAATGGATGGATGATATGTATCCCTTGCAATGTGTGCGTGCACCGTATGATATTAATTATTAAGTACAGAAAGTGTTGCTTCATGTCCGTATTTGATGGAGAATCCCCCCAACCTCCCCCAACCCCAATCCCCTCCCTCCCCTTCCCCCAATTATGTATATTACCTTTTCTGGTGCATAGTTCATGCAAATTCTCATTTGCATTGCTCTCTTGAACGTGCTATCTGCTGGATGAAATCCCTTATAGCATATTGTGAGCTCTGCCCTTCACTGGCTCTTGGTTATGACCTTTCTCTTTATACTCTACTTGTTCCACTGTGATTCTCACTGTTGCAAATTGTTAACCAACAAAAAAGCATCCCAGCATTCCTGGCTTTTAATGAAGGTTAAGATATCTGAGGTATATTTTAGATCACAGTGTATTCAGACTTTAGACATCAACGGTTTACATAATCCAATAATATTTAATTGAGGCTGACCTTAATTGTGTAGGTTAAACTATGCAGCCAATTAACAGAAGAGCCAAAAGTATGTTATTAGATTTCTACTTTCTACTCACATTAAACGGCTCATTGTGAACTTAAGCCCCCCAAAAGATATCTTTTAAAGTGTATTAAAAGCTCTGCGCCAACACTCAGGGTTACTCCGGGTCATTTTTTTTTTAACGTCGTTTACTTGAAAATGTAACTTTAAAACGAGGCTTAAAACTGCCTTAGTGAGATCCTGTCTCCCAGCTCCAGCAGCTCATCACTCCTAAAACAGCCGCTCTCGTCCACCCCAGCCCCAACTGTTATTAATGTGCACTGAATAATTTAACAGGGTAAAATTACCATGCTCTTTTGAAAAGATTTTTGCCTACACAATTAAAGAGCATTATAGTGATTTTTAGTTGAACAAGAATTATGACTGTTTTCCCTCCTCTCTGCTAGGCTTTCTGGCTTCCTTGTTATGAGTTGTGGATGAGCTGAGTTGTTAAAGCCCGTTATTCTCTGGCTTCTGTGTGACTGCTTGGAGAGGTTGTGCTCCAGCTCTGACCTACACCATGATGGGTGGCTAATGGATAATGGATGAAGCAAGTATAGGTTCCACTTCCGCTGAGAAAGACCCCCATAATGGTCTTCTGGCCCCGCTAAACACAGGCTATATTTGGGCTGTTAAAAAGTGCAGGCTCAGTTAGGTGGCGGTGAAGACGGTGTGCTTGAACTGTTTACACTCCACGTAGTTGCTACTGTTGAGAAGTGGATTATATATAACTTATTTTAGTTTCCAGGGGTCATTAACAGGCTAAATCAAAATGATGCATTTTTAAAAAATGGTAAGAGCTTATTTTATGAAGCTTATGTGGTCCAACGGTGCCATTTTTATATTGCTGTTATATCATATTAGCATCAGCAGCAGCGTTCGCCAGGCCTTCACTCTTATTCCATGTGGACAACTGTCCACATCTCAACCACAGGCCAACAATTGGCAGTAATTGGCACGTTGCTTTGGCTGTCCTGGGAGAGATCTGAGAGCGTGCACGGCCACGGACAGGCTTCCCTTTCCACCAATTAGAGAGTTGTCCTTTCATGGGGCGGGGGCTGGGGGGAGGTATACCTCACTCTCACCTTGTCTCCTGATCAAAATGATTTGTGGAGATCCTTTTTCTCTTCACTCCTCTCTTCTTTCTTGGCTGTCTCACTCTCGCTACTGAGTTACTACTGTGTGTGAACTGTTAGTGAGTGTCTTCAGTCAAGGACCCCAACCAGCGACTGACAGCCTAACAGCAGTCAGTGGGACATTCACATAAGAGGTGCTCTGACAGACAGACTGTGCTAGACAGGTCTTCCAATGAAAATGCTCCACACAGCCCTTTGCTACAGCTTTCCTAATACATTACTTGCTGGCTCTCTTCTCTGAGTGAACTCTTGTTTTTCTACCCCTGGATGTGACTCTGAATTGGGTTTGGCAGAAGTTGAAGTTTCTCCGACTAGCTGAACTCGAGTCTCTTTTTCCACATTTTCTCTTGTTGCTGGTGTGTTGGCTTTTTGTTGTTGTGTCTCCAGGCATAAGCAGTGCAATATAGCTGCATGGCTTTATTATGACGGCTTTGATGCAATGATAGTAAATGTCTCATGTGGTTAGAAATGTGCAGGCCACACAAGGTACCATGGGACCCTAGTGCAAAGGATTATAGGCCTCAGTGCATGCTGGTAACGCTCCCCAGTTTATGCCACAGGGAAAGCTGAGGAACCAACACCCAACCCCCTTATTCTCTCCCCTCTCGGTCCCTCTTGTCCTCAAAGCTTATGTCTCTCCGCATTTCACTTCAGTAAATATGAGGAGGCGAGGAGATGCTTCCTATACTCAGAAATATGTGTCAGGCTACTGGGTTATGTTGTGTTGCAATGTGATGTAGAAGGCAACAAAGCAACTGCATGCAGAGAGGGAGAGAAAGAAACAGCTTTACTTATTCTCTTTAATCCATCGTGAGATATTCAGAACTAGGTTAAGTTATACCTCACATTAGCCAGCACTTAGCCTTTTGGTGTGCGTAACAGGATCGTTTTTCACACGTGCTGCTGGTGGCACTGCACATTTCGCTCTCAGTCAACAATTAGCACAGGTAAATCCTTGCCTTTGCTACAGGTTGACAAGCTCGCCGTAAAGCAGCTTTATTTCTCTGCAAGGACCTTCACGAGGGGGGCCTACCTAATATGCTGTCTGGCCCTGGGGCCTGTGGGAGTGTGGTTGGATTATTATGTTAATGCATGTGCCTCCTGCCCTCTCCTTAGTCCCAGCTGGCTTCCCTGTCGTTAGGAAGTGCTTTGCTCTGACAGAGGAGTAATATGCTCCGTGATTGAGGGGCCAAGAGATCGAGCTCTATAAGAGAGGGGCCACCACTGATAAGCATATGATAAAAGTGCCATTGTAAGCGAATGCCTCAGAGACATGAAGATGACTTAGGAATTCCTTTGGATTTCAATGGAGAGAGTGAATATGTATAAGGCCTTTTTGTTTGACTGAATTTAATTGCTCACAGCATTATGTGCAGCGCGATGTAGTTTACTGTGCTTTTATTGCATGAACACTTTCATTATGAGCTGGTGACACATCCACCTGCAAATGTAAATAATGGCTAAACAAGTCAAGGTGTGATGCTTCTAATTAAGCTGCAGGTATGAATGTGAAACCGAGAGAAGATTTAGTTTATTGTAGCTCATAATGTGAGCGAAGCAATAAGATTAGCTCTAATTTGGAGGGCTGCCGCTGAAAATAATCAATCAAAACCACATTTTAAGATATCACAAATGTATCAGTCTGTGCGTGACTGTCTTAATATTAATTGACGGAGAGTTAAGTCGGCGCACCTCAATCAGGAAACATGACGACACTGTTCTGCCAGATGACATTATACTGCAGATCTATGTGACACACTCTCACTTAATCAATTTGACACAAAGTAAAGAAAGAGGTGAGGAAAGTAAACTTCTTGTGACTTGTCGAGAAGGAGAAATGCCGGCTGCACTGCTTTGGATCCTGCACATAATTGTGTAAATATGTCAGCCAAACAGAAGAAGCTCTCTCCTTTTAAACATTTGTCTTTTTCATCTCACCTCCTCAGGAGCATTTCGGGTAGCTACATATTAGCTTTGTGCAGACCCATTCACAAAGTGTGTGGAGTGTTTGTGTTTTGTAGGGGGTTTGTTTTGTTTGCTTTTTAATCAAGTTCAATTTCATCTCTATCAATGCAAGGTCTTTCCACACCCTTCTTTCTCATGTCTGCCCGCATTATAATGTGTCTCTTTTAGTTGAGGAGCCTTCACTGTTGTTATTGTTTGTTCCCTTTTAAGGAGCCCCGGCTGTAAGGAGAGGAAGGGGTTCTGTGGGTAATTGGTGGGTGAATACTTTGCTGTGTCTAAACGTCAGAGCAAGAGAGGCTGTAACACAAGCAAGTTGTTGTGCTGCTTTGAGGAGAAAGACAAGAGGCCTTTTAAAGCTTGTTTTTTTCCCCCCTTCTAATTTTCTTTTAGATCATCAAACAAAATATTGAATCTTTGTTTTTCTGGCTTCTGGCTTTTACCTGTGTAGACTTTTTTAGTATCATACAATGCTTACCATTTGTAGATGTGACTAATTCATATATAAACTCCAAACATTCTCTGGCTTAACCTTATTAGGTCTAACCTTAACTCCATAACCACGTGCTAAATTAACACACCATTTAAAAAAAATGTTTGGGCTTTTTTAAATGGAGCTCTTCCATTTCAAATACACATAAAAATGTTTACCTTAAAATGAAATTTTTAAGAGAATACGACTTAGGGTTAGGGTCACTTATAACCTCTGAGCCCTACGTGGTAATCACAATCCTTTGCGGGCTGCGTTGAGCCAACGTATTTCTTGAGAGGTGCATGCCAGGTTAAGGTAAGTTACCGCAGAGGGTTCAGAGGAGATTTATGGTTACATATGAAGGTCCCACAAAGATCCAACGCAAAAGTCTAAATCAGGCCTTATACCAGACAGGGTTGAGCTTTTCAAAAGCATTTATTTGCTGCTTCTTCACTCTGTTACAAAATATCCTTGTAAATTTAGGTGATTGCAACTGACGATCATTTCCCATCAGTGTTTCATTTCCTATTTAGTTTCCCATTTGATCAACTGTTTGGACACACTCACCCACTGTGTTCAAACATTTGACTGGTCCTGTATCTTCTATAAAACAATAAAATATCAAAGAATGGTTAAAAACACCCTTCTCTCAAAGTAAAGCTCAAGCCCAAGCCTCAGGAACTTTAGTTTAGCTAAAACAAAAATCAAAGTGAAACAATTAAATAATTTTACTTGCATGACACACTGCACCTTAAATAACTGAGATGGGACATCTTTATAAATATATATTTGACAATTTGTAAACATAAGATTACACAGATAAGAACCTTCCATTGGATTGGAGATCTGGATTCACCAATGTCATGTACCAAAAAGATTAGGTTACTTGACTAGCTGAATGAATGAATCAGTTTTTCCCATTAATGGAATTTTTCTCTCCCTGATGGTGTGGGCATGTTCCAAGATGACGATGCCAGGATTCGTTGAATCTCAGGGAGTGGTTTAGGAAGCATGGGTCATCATTTTCACACATAGATTGGCCATGACAGGGTCCAGACCACAACCCCAATGAGAATCTTGTGGATGTGCTGAAGCAGCTCTGGATAGAAATATGTTGCGTCATTAGATCAACTTTTTTTTTGGAGGGGCAGTACTACACAATAAAAATAACTATGCACTTTATCATTATTATAACTGATTAAATCATTAAATTTAACCAGTTATGCTTACCAACATCGCTAGGGCCCCCAAACATTAACATTACTTTTCTCTTATATCCATTTAGGTTCTTTCAGGGCGCTCCAGCTGTCATTTGCGAGCTGGTAACTTATCACTCAAGTCTGGCAAACAGACACTGGCACTTTGATTGTTACCCTCTCCTTTGTTGTTTGTTAAAGGCCCAGTGGTTTGGCAGCCATTGTCTTTATAAACTCAAAGCGTTAAGTGCAGCCCCAACTCAGCTAATGAGAGGGAACCTTCAAAACCTCCATTAGATGATGCTGTCAAACGGATGACATAAAAACGTTGCATGTAATCCCCCCACGGACCATGGGTGTAAATATGCCAGCTCCACCATTTTCACAGCGTTTACTCCCAGTTCAAACAATATGTCTCCCTCCTCTCTCCCTGCCTGAAAATACAGTGACAGCTCTGCGATATTCTCCGCCACAATCCTTGGCTGCCTGCAACCAATGAAACAACCAGGAGCAGCTCTGATAATCTCTTTCATCCACATTGTGGGTAAGACACCTCGCTCTTCTTTGTTTCTATGGACTCAAACTTGTGCCACTCACACATTTTGTGCTGAACGTGTTCTGATTTGGGTGCTTGGAGATGAATTTTTGAGGTATGAATTTTTTGTTTTTTTTGTTGTTTTTTTTGCATGTACACTTGTTCACATATGCTATTAGACATTTACTGATGACATAAACGCAATAATTAAAGAGTACACAAAGAGATGTGTATATACAGAACTTGCATCCCTCTGAAACTTCACTCAATATCACGCGTGTTTTAAAATAATATTTGGTAACAGATGACTTCATACATTCATATAGTTAATGTGATTTTCCTCTCATAGTCAAGGGCCTTTGAAAACCACAAAAAGGAAAATAATAATAACAGTGATCAGTAGAAATATATCCATCACCTTCTTCCATTACAAAATCGCTAGTTCTTGTGGGACTAGCATCTGGATCTCATATTGAATTGGTTTAGCACACTGCTAAGGTTTTAGTTTATAACTAACATCCTATTTTGTAAGCGTTAATTTTACTAGCAAAAAGCAGGTTTTTGCTGGCCTGCAGCATTTGTTTGTTTTGCTCATGTATGAAAAAAAAAACACCTATGTTCATTTATCATGTTATTCTCATTATACCGCTGTATATAGTAAGATTTCAATAAAGGCTATTCATAAGCACCAAACAAATGAATAATAAAAACATATATTTATTATTATTATTCTTTTTTGCAAGCTACATATTCATTATATAATACAAAATAATCAATTACAGGCACTTTTAGCTTCACTGTTTGATGAACACGTTTACAGGGCTGCAAGGCAACGTATTCCAGTGACCCAAAAGTGTCACTGCATTAAAAATTGCAACATTTATTTACAAACAGCATACATGTAACATACACGTAATATTACTGTTCGTTTTGAGATAAGCTACTCCACATGTACCGTATTTTCCGGACTATAAGTTGCACTTTTTTTCATAGTTTGGCCGAGGGTGCGACTTATACTCCGGAGCGACTTATTTGTGAAATTATTAACACATTATTATATAAATTATAAGTTTTCCACTCAGTACCTGCCATTATCATTGGATTCTTAACCATAATAATAATCCAGCCACTTGACATCTCCGTGAACCGGAGCTTTAAGGCAGTTTTGCGTAAACTGTGGATGATGGATGGAGAGCACAGCTTCACGGCAACCGGGAGAATGCGCCACGCAACTTTCTTGGAAGTCCTTTTGATAATCCTGGTATACCAGGCAGTTTATATAGTGTCATCCAGACTGATTAACGTGTTTAGGAGGAATTAGGGAACAGACATACATATATGTGGTATTATACTGTAGTAACATTCTTGTTTCAGATTTCCTTAGGTTTATGACTTAAGTACAAATCCATCTTATATCATTGAGGCATTGAGAAACACTGAGGTTTTTCACCATTACGAGTACACTATGGAGGTACTTGCAGTACACTTTATATAGTTACACTTGTCCTTGTCAATGCACTCAAAACTTGAGTGCAAGCACATACATACATTATTTGAGACCCATCAACAGACACCTTTTGCCTGCATTCAGTGTTTCTCTCCAAAACACACACTGTGCGCATCCTTGAGACCTTATAACTGTGTTCGATGTATTTTGCTCTGTACAAAGATTTTGCAGGTGGACTGCTCGCATCATTGTTTACTTGCTTGAATTTTTCAACTTGTATGCTTTTGTCAACACATTTTGGATTTCTTTACAGGATGCTTTTCCACAGGATACTTTTGAGTTAAGCCAGCATGAACACCTGAACTTAAGAAAATTGCAGTCATGGTAAATAGAAACCTATTAGTATTTGGAGCCTGCTCTCCTTTAAAACACATTTCAAGACCAATGCCTACATTTTGAAATAAAATTAAGCAGTCTTGCATGAACAAGTGTGTAAATAACAAGTTTGTTTTTCTCCAGCAAATTCTGTAGAAATACATAAATATGGCTTTTTTTTCAGATTTATTAAAAGTCTATGGGGGAGTAAATGACATTAGATGCCACAGGAAAATCATTTACAGGTTCTTCTATAGCACTTTTCTGCCCAAGCACTCAAAGCCCTTTATACAACATGCTCATTCACACAAGCACCAAGAATGTATTGGGCAAGACTTTAGGTGACCTGCTCTACCTCCAGAGCTACAGCCACATTACACACTGACATGAGACGCAAAGCCACATGCATAAATTGGAAAGGCTCACATGGGCCATTTTGGAACAAATGACTGATATTATTATTTGATTGGAGGACATGTTAACTGAACCTATATTGATGACTCAACCTACTCCTTAAGAGGTTTTGCAGTGGTTTAAACATGTCACCCTTTCCCCAATTTCATGACCTCATGAGGTAATTTCTCAGGAAAGTGTAAATCGAAGTTGTTTTCGTTGTTTGCACAATTTTCTGTTATCATTTTTCTTTTACAAACTAGAATTGTTCGGCATAATATTGCACACCACAGAACACTTAGTGTGTATAACTGTTGTTTAGGCATGTCTTCAAGTAAGGCTTGAAAGAAGCATTTCACTATAGCATTCACTGGCAATCCGACCTATTGGGCAAAACTAATTTGGAAGAAAGAGGGTTTTTTTTGTTTACTGTTTTTTTTTTTTTACTGTTTAATGTTTGCATTGAAAATGCTTGTGTCAAAATGTAAGCCTTGTACGTGCAACAGGCCTGCACAAGATCCAAACTGAAATGAAACACTGAAATTAAAAACTGAAATTGTAAAGAGCAAATGTTATTGGCTCACCAGTTACAAAAATTCTTCACGTGCAAGCGCAATACCCCATTTATTCCAACACAGTAATTTACTGTCGTGTGCCATATGTATCTTCCTCACTCACCCCTTGTCTCAATCTAATTTGGCTGCTCATCATGCATCAATCCATACTGTGGCTTCTCATTTGCAGGCTCCGTGTTTTGTGTGGTCCCTCTTTTGCTTCCCACGGCTCTCTCGGCAGGGAGCTGAGCTGACTGACTTCTCTGATGGATGTATTAGGGGGCAACCCATCAGCTATTGTTTTCCTCATCAGTGTTCAATGGCTTACTGCCTTATCGGTCTCTTCTCTCTAAATGCGGACGTGTCAGATTTAGTGCACTGCAGGGAGAAATGGGTCATATGGTGACCTCGCAGTAGGTGAAGCACAGTAAACTTTACATTTGCCTGACAGTTTTTACAGTTTTATTGTGAAATGCTTTAAATGTGTTGGTTATTTGCAACGGCATTATGTTGCTCTGCGTGCAACTTTTCCTTGGATGACTTTTTCAACTTTCATCAAAATACTCATGACTCCATGCAAGTAGACTACTCACTTTAAGACCATGAATACTTTTCTTCTAGTTCGAGTGTGTACCTGAAAACTTTCCCACAGAACTTTGCTGGATGTCAGTGTTCACTCCCCTGTCTACCCCTGCACCCTTTGATAATCCTGCCCAAAACTCCTTAAATTCACAAGAGAGTTCTTAAGAATTCTTGAAAAACTCCTCTCTGGCAGTAGATGTGTTGCTGCCCAACCGTTCACCTTCTTGATGAACTGGGCAAGGCTGGAAGGTTGGAGAGGCTGGATGTCCGATCGTGGCGCAGGCCATTAAAGATGAAGGACTGGTGTGTGGTCAGAGGTAGAGGGGAAAACCAAGCCAGACAGTGGGCGCTTGCACCTTCCCTCATAGCATCACAAACCAGGCCGACACTTCCCCCAGTAATGAGCAGGGGCACAGACTATGGGGTCAATTATTCATATCCAGTCAGCTGGGAGAGATGGAGGTAGAGAGAAGGTATGTTGAAGCCTCATCGAATCCTACAATTCCACCACACTCCACAATGATTTTTTTTTTCTGTTACAGTGCTGCCTCCATCCCCATAACTAAATCTAAGACTGAGTCTTGTCTGGATGGATGGAGTGTAACTTTAAAAGGCATACATGAGTGGCCACTCACTCCAGTGGGCTTCCTGCAGCAGTAGCCTCGGCTACTCATCCATTCTCAGGCCTTACAAATTACTGTGTTGAAAGGACAGACATTGATCGTCAACATGCTACATGTGTTTCCAAGTACTGCCATTGTGCATACAGCAGACCATGTCAGGTCAGTTATCAAAGGGAATTACGCAACGTGCGGTGCTTCAGTGGTGAATGTGGATTTTGTTTTTGTAGATGCTTCTGTAGGTGTTGTAAGCATGATAACAAGTGCACCTTAAATACAAAAGATCCGTTTCTCTTGTTTTTGTCAGAAACAAATGATCTCCACCTATGCAGCAAAAAGGGATCTCACCTACCAAGATGCCCCTCTTCACATCCATTTGCGACACTAATGGAGCAACTCCTGGGAATGAGAATGACTTCTTCTTCAAGGCCATGTTGCCTTGGCAGAAATTTCCTTGCCTCCATGTTTAGTGGCAATATCTCTGACGTCAGGATAATTCATTTAAGGTGACAGATTGCTGAGGTTTTCACTTACAAGTTACATATCATTCTGCATTTTAATAGTTTTCAAGCACAAGGGGAAGAATAAATCGAGTGCCATTCTAAGCTTCTACATGACTGATCTGTGTGTGTGCAGTGATGATATCCTCAACACGTCCTGATCATCAAAGGTTGTTTTATAGAATAGAATAGAATGCCTTTATTGTCATTATACAGGATGTACAATGAGATTGGAGAGGTGGATAAATTGCACAATTAACCAGAATGGTGACAGGTTTTTTAAGCATTAAAAGCTCCCATGAAACCACTCCACTTTAAAACTATATACATCCATCTGTATGATATTTTCCAGTCATCAGCTTTGTTTCAACACCCAAACTTGTATTTGCAGGTAGTCAAGTGCCTAACTGTATTACAGATTTCCAGAAAATGCCCATTAAGACTGCAGCATGATTTACAAAACCGTCCTGTGAATTGTGCAAATGCATGTCTCAGTTAACTCAAGCATTTGGTTAGCTTCTTTCCACGTAATTAACAATAAAGACGATTAACAATTAAAATCAGATAACAGAACATTAATGTTGAATGGTGTAACTGCATGAAATTCACAAAATCTGAGTTATTCATATAATTAAAGAGAGGTCAGTTTTGATAGATGATACTGATACAGTAACAACAATAAAATTTCACTTTTTAAAAAAAAAAGTAAAAACACTGAAAACATAAATACCCAACTATCCTTAATTCTTATAAATTAAACAAAACCAAAACACTGAGTTAAAAAAAGATCTTGGATTTGCAAGAGGATAAAAAATTTACAACAACACTCCTTAAAATGCTTTGTATTTTAAGGTAAAGCTGTATCAAAAAGGAAAGTTTTAAACCTAATCTTAAAAGTAGAGAGGGTGTCTGTCTCCCAGATCCAAACTGGGAGCTGGTTCTACAGAAGAGGGGCCTGAAAGCTTAAGGCTCTGTCTCCCATTCTACTCGAGCAACCACAAGCAAACCAGCAGTCTGAGAGAGAAGTGCTACATTAGGATATGGTACTTTGAGGTCTTAAAGATATGACGTGCCTACTTATTTAAGATTTTGCGTGCCAGATTATCGTCAGTTCTCGAACCACGTTGCAGTAAAAAAAAAAAAAATACAATTTACATAAAGTTCTAGTTTTTCTTCTATGATTGTTTAAAATAATACTGAGTCATAATTGTTCATAAATATTTTATGTATAAATGTTAAGTAGATCAGATGTCCTTGGTGCATTTATAAACAAATGCATAGTAATGAACCAAATCAAAATACACAATAAAAATAAACTTTACAGTACCTACTATTGTAACGGGGTTTCCTTGCAGCTAAATACTACTGTTAAAGTGTATCTCTGTTCATACTGGAGAGCATGCTGTCTGCATTATGTGAGAGGGACTGTGACTATGGAAAGACATCCATCAAAATCCCATAATGGCCACCATCAAGAAGCACCATGAAGTAAAAACACATGGAAAGAAGATTCCCCTCTTTATTAGCTGTCATCTTTCCCATGAATATATATGCAAATAAATGACTAGTATCACACAGGGAGCAAATGTGTCCCGAATGAAGCCCTGGAAATGGGAGGATGGAAGGGGAAGTGAGGCTGCGCACGCGTGTGCGCGCGTATGTGTTTGAGGGGGGTCCATGGATGAAAAATCATCACCAGTCCGAATGCAGATATTGTGGCAGCCTCACACTCTTGCCAGTGTCACCCTCCATTCGTCACTGTCCGCAAGCCTGCCTCTCATTAAGTGGCCCCGCTCTGGCGACAACTTAATTTCCTTAAGAGGACCAGACACCTGATTCAATTGTGCACCCATTACAGATTTGTTTTCCCCGTCTAAGCCTCGCTGGGTCTACATAGCTCTGAACAGAAATACACTCCCACTATATTAAATGTTGTGGACGTAATTCCCAGACACATGATTCATGTCTGCCTCCCAGTATCCACCTCTCACAATGCCCTTAGCCCACACGGTGGTGTAGCTCCAGTCAGCTGGGCTGGTTTAGCACAGTTCCTGCTGCTGTAGATATTATATCATCACTGATGTCTTTTATTTTATATGTTCACCTAGCTTTTTTGGTAGCGCCTCGTGGGTGAAATCCTAGCAGGTGTGCTCATAAGCTGTCCTTTGTTCAGCTGAGGCGTCCTAGTCTTTCACACAAGTTTGATTTCTGATAACCACCCAAATCAATTTGCTGTGTTTTGAATACTCTTTTAAACATGACAAACTGTCCTCCCCTAATTAATAAGCCTATTGGCTAGTTAGCGCATCATCCAAAAACCCAGAGCTCTTCAATAATTCAGAAACCTTTTTGAACCATTTCAGCACGACTGCTCCTCAGTCTTCTGTCTTTTTAGATTAGACAGCGTAAGATGTTTTTACCTGTACATCAGCGCAAGTGAGACTCATTGTCCATTTGACTGCTGGTCTCTATAGTTTACCTCTTACCTACACCTGTCAGTCAAACGGTAGCCATTGGAGAGTGGTGGGAACCTGTGTTTCCTCTTGTACGGGGTTTAACTGATTGTTGCTGTAATTCTTCTGTCATCGCTTTTATCCGCAAAGTGTGAGTGTGTTTGATACCAGATGTTCACCAAAAACCACACAAAAGCCTCATGTATTCATTTATTTATGGTTCTCTCTGTTTTTTGCAATCATCCTGTCATTTACCCAAAACAACATTTCCTTTGAGGAGTTATTTTTGATCTCCAAATCATCCAAATAGGACTGTACATCATTGTGCATTGTTTTGTGCTGGTAATGCTCTGAATCCTGAATAAAGCTACAGATTAGCACCCACCGTCCTCACATCTACACACACGCACCTACACACACACACACGCAGACACAGTGAGAGTGCAGGTTTTGCCTTAAACCTATCCAGGAGACACCTGCAAAATATAAAACTGCTGAGTATGAGTCTGTTTTCAGCAGCCAATAAAGAGCCGAGAAAACTTCAAGTTACAGAAGGCATTCGCTCCCTCTTGCCGCTCCCTTCCTGTGATGCGTTCCCTCTGATCCTGCTCGATGTGTTTGTGTGTTCACGTGTTTGTGCCTCATTTGCTTTTCTATTAATATTGGCAAGTTTGCAAGAAGAAAAAAAAACATTATAAAAGGATGTCTTTTACTGTAGCTACAGAGGTGAAGGGGAGGTCAGTTAATTTATAAAAAATGCAATATGTTTTATGGTTCTTTGTCAGGATGGTTCTGTGTATATGCTGTAAAGGTGGCCAAACAAACAAGTGGTTTCAGATAAATCCCGATATAATTCCCTGATCCATATAAATAATGTCAGCTTTATTCAGTTTCATTTTTCTGCTAAAAGTTTCTTCTTAAAAATCCCAGCTCTTTATATAAAGTCCTGATTCCTCTCCAGCTCTTTTTCCTCTTTATTTCCTACATTTTCCTCCAACTGGTCCAGTAGACCTCAGCAGCGTGTGTGGAGGAGTGTCTCCTGTTCCCCCTGTCCTCTCCCTCTCCAGGAGCATCAAAAGGAGGAGGACCCACGCAGGGTGTTTGAAGAGCTCGCTGACACTCCCCTATGGGTGGTGAACTGGCAGATGCTGAAACGACACAACTCTATCTAGGCAGGAGGAGCATCCCTCTCATCTGCTTTTGTACCCCTGCCATTGGTTTTTCTTGCAGCCATAAACCAGACATTAGTTTTAACAGTATTATTGTTTGTAGGTTTGTAACATTGTGCATCCACCCAAAGCTATCCTCCTGTCTTGGTCTTACAACCATTTGATTTTTACTCCTCAAGGCTGTAGCTTAAATCTGATGAGTATTTTTGGTTAGTGTGCCACTGCTGCTACTCTTAATGTGTAACGCAACCATTACAAATTGAGTGTTTCACATTTTAAGAGTAATCTCACAGCTATAGGTCCCTTTTTTTTTTGTTGAACCTAAAAATCATATATAAAAGCAGCCACCGTGACATCACCCATTGATTTGTTTATATGTGGACTGCTGTTTTCAAGGTCAAAGTTGTTTTTCTCTGTTGCTATTTGATTATTTATTTATTTATTTTATTGCGTGACACCGCCTTCATGGCCACTTTTGTGTACCCTTAATTTTTCCGCATTGGAGGCTCAAAACTACCAAATCGAATTGAGCGATGACAAAATTAATCATTAAATCAAATTCTACAGAAGCATTTATTCATGACATTCTGTCATGTCAACTCTTTTCTGCCAAGACATGTTTCTATTGATCTTAAAAGCTAATGCTACAGTCACACTAGGGAAACCAGTGGATGGAGACCAAAATTATTACGGTTGTGTGTAATGAAGACGGGGGACCAGGCTGCCATCTTCAAAATGAAATTGGTGCATCAAGATGGCAATTAAACATCAATAAGATGAAATCAGTCTGCTATCGGCCTGCTATCAGTTTGTGATTGAATGGTGTTGAGTTGGCAATTACATGCAATCTGTTTGCAATAATATGTTTATTAGCTGTGATAAATTGGTAAAAATGACAAATCTATTGTTGTCCATATTCACAGAAATTCACAATAAATATACATTTGTGTTAAGTACTTATATTCAGCCAGAACCTCGTAGATTTGGAACAGAAATTCAGGAATTCCTCCACGAATAGTGACGTAGTTCCTGCAAGATGGTGATTTGACTGCAAACTTACATAGGCACTCTACAGCCTTGCTTTTAAATAGGAATGCATCCAGTTGGGTAGCAGTTGAGTCTCCTATCACAAAGAGATGTGTCACAGATGAGTTGCACTTATTGGGGCAAAACAACTCAGATTGATCGCAACAGGTTGGCAATCCTTCTCCAAATCTGTTTGAGAGGGTTTGCAGTCAGTCCAAGTCAGGCCACGATTATTTATTGCATTCACTTTGTGATCAAAAGTGGTTGCCTAGAAGTTGAGGATGCTCAACGTCTGGGTGGCCACTTGGTTACCAATTGCATTTAGTCTCCAACAGCAAAAAACTTGAATGCAAATCAGGCAAACATCGAGTCTTCCTAGACGCAAGGAGGTTACCGTTACCATTTAAGTGTAATTGAACCATAAAATGACTTAACAGCAGTAGTAATGCTGGTTGGTCCACCACTTTGTTCCAGACTAGAATAACAAAACTGATTGATAGATAAAAATAAAGTCTTTGTCACACATAATCCACATAGGATGCTAGTAAGTTCAGTGTTTGCTGAAATAAAGCTATAAGACTCATGTTCTCCTCTGGATTTGTTGTTGTAACTTCAGCAGTTCATTCAGCAGTTTTTGTTTACCTGCAATTCCAAAGTTTATGGCTAAATATCTTCAAACTCCCATTAGCCTCAGTGAGACTTTGTGTTTACTGTTTAATGATAGTGACCAATATAAACTTTCCCTGCTAAATATTACTGTTAGTTTGAGCAGCTTACCTGACTAATTCACTTTGTTTTACAGGTGATTTGTTAATACCTTGAGCATCCCCCACCCCCAGTATTAGTTACCAGTTTATTTTGCCCATTTGGTACAAACGCACATATATGTTGTATGTCATGCAGGAATATTGTTTGCTGCCAGTACAGAGAAATAGTGTGTATTGTCAGTATCTTTTCAGCAGCACAGCTTTTATAGCATCACACAGCTGTGGTTCCTGCCATGCTGATTGTTTGGCCTTTAGCTTCCTGGGTGGCAGCATTGAAGCTTTGACCTGCTCTGTCTCGTTGTACTCCACCTGCTCACTCATCTGCCTCTGTCTGCTCGACAGCTCTCACCTCCTCCGACAGGCCTTCCAGAGCATCAGCTCCTGAAAGACAAGCCTCCCTCCCTGTCTTTAATTTCTCCCCTTCTTTCTCCCAATGTTTTCATGCCCTCCTATATCTCTCTTACACTGCCTGTCCATCTATTACAGCCAACTACTCTCCCATCTCCTGCGCTCTCATGTCAGCAGGAGTTGAAAGCGGTGTCTTTCTGTAAAGAAGAACTTGCAGCTTTGTTTTAAATCCCACCCTGTAGTGCTCTACCTGTCTGTGCCTATCCTCTTCTGCTGCTTCCTGCTACAAAAGCTCTTCTCCATCATAGATATCCTTTATTTAGTGATTCAAAAACACAATACAGTGGGATAGATAGTCAAAATTAATATTTCAGATAAACTAAATACAGGATGGAATACTGTTGCAGTGGTTAATACTGTCACCTCACAGCAAGAAGAAATTGGATAGGAATTTTTTTTGGAGTTAGCATATTCTCTCCATGCCTGCATGTGTTTTCTCCAGGCAGTCCACAGTCTACCCACAGTCTAAAGGCATGCACGATAGGTTAACTGGTGATTCTAAACTAGCTGTAGGTGTTAATGGTTGTTAGTCCATGTTAGCCCTGCAACAGACCGGTGACCTGTCTATGGTCCTGTCCATGAAGGAATTAAACAAACTTGTGTCAGAAAACTATTATTCTTCCCTATCACGATACACCACACACAATGCCCATGAGACCACTAAAGTGAAAAGGAAAGAGGGTCTGCAAACATCAAACATTTGCTTATTAATGGTGTAAAAATACCCACAGAAGGTTGGCAGTAAGTAATAAACAGCAGTACATGTACAGCCTAAAAACAGCTAAATTCATTTCAGTATAGCAAAGACTTGAAAGGTGCACTGAAGGCACAGAAGGTTTTCAGGAAAATCTGAATGTTTGACACTGATTGCTTCTGGATTGCTGTCTGATAACTGAGCTTTGCTGTATTTAATAAAAACTACTGTCACATTTTTTTCAATCAATGCTTTTTGAGAAAGCAATAATTACACTAGAAGGGCACTTAGTAGAGTGCATACCTCGCCCACCCTAAATTTTCTGATCCAGATCACTACCAAAGATTAATCAGTTTTTCCTTGTGCCACCCCCAACAACTCCAGAAGTTTTCATCAAAATCTGTTCATCATTTCCAAGTTACCCTGCTGACAGAGAGAGCGATAGACAGACAAGTGCCTCCGAAAACAAAACCTCTCACCTATCAGTGGGCGAGGTAATAAATGAAGAAATAAATCAGTCACATGCTCCTGAATACCACGAGTCACATTTGTCCATTGACTACATGGATTTTAAATGTATTTCTCCTAAGCAATGAAATTGTGTTAGCGGGTCCTTAATCAGCTGAGGGATGTACTACAAATACGGACATTTTGCATCATGTTTGGTTTGTAATTCAGCAGGGAAACAGAAAACACAGTTCTGTTTTACCCTTTTCATTTACAGTGATCCTACTTCCCCCGAGCAAGCTATTACAACTCTGTGGTCATATTTCATTAAAGAACTGTTTAAAATACAACATTCTTAATGGGCTCATTGTATCTTTGTGTGTGTGTGTGTGTGTGTGTGTGTGTGTGTGTGTGTGTGTGTGTGTGTGTGTGTGTGTGTGTGTTGCAGCTGTACCCGCCCATTATTCCAGTGTGTGTGATTCCTGTGTTTGTTCGATCCCTTTATCTAGTGATCAAAAAGGGACCATGTGCCCATGCTGAAGGGGGCTGGCCCAATGAAGGAAGAGAGAGGGTCTCTACACATGTAATCCTTGTCAATGAATTTAGGCAATTTTTTTTTTATTAATGAATTTTTCAGTAGTTATTGCAGCGCGCTTCTCTTGTGAGCCTCTCTTTTCAGTGCTCCCTTTGCTCATAAGTGAATCACTCATCTAATGATTTAATTAATAGCATTGTATCCACAGATGAAAAGCTTATATTTAATCAGCAAAATGGAGTGAACTGAGATCAGGGGCCTTGACTGTCATCAAAACGTGCTTGAGGTCCCACTTGTTCACTAAGCCACTCTGAGCCCTGGGACGCCCATACTTAATTGAGAGTTAATAAATAAATGTGGTTAGAGTAATCCCCGGATCCAGCCCCTCAGAGCCCCAAATCTAGCTCTGCGTGTGCACGCGTGTCCGCGCATGTATGTGTGCATACATGCATACGCTGGCCAAGCTCCCTATGTTACCGCAACCGTGCCAAAGCAGACTCTACTGTAGTGTGCCAGATATTGGTTTATTTACCTGAGATGCTCCCTGTGTCACTGCATGTGCCATATGTTTGATCCCAGGATGACGGGTCCCAGACTGGTCCCTGTTTTCAGTTTAAGTCAGATACAATACAAGCATCAGGCAACTGTAATGTAAGGGCTTGGTTTTAAAGAAATTCTCATGAATGTATTTACAAGTGTTAGTGACAAAAAAGTGGTCAAGAGTGGAGAAAGGTTTGTACTGCAAACCTCTACTTTTATATAAAAAAAAGGAAATTATTCTTTATAATCAGCATATGTGTTTATTGGCTTTGGATGTTGCATAATTACAAAATAAAAAGTAATTAAATGAAAGCAAAGAGCACATAAAAGGGCCAAGTAGACAGTAGATTGAAATGTTACGGCAAACAATTCAATAAATAAAAAAAATACCAACACAACGCAGTATGCAAGCTGCTGGTTTTTATGATACTGACAACTGCTGGAAACAGCTTCTCAAAAATGTTTAAATAGCTCCCTAATTGGATTACAGTAGGTGCAATTAATCTGCACCTAAATGGAGCGGACAGTGGAATTCAGCCATTTTCAATAAGATTATTTATGCCTGCGTTTTTCAAAATGTTTTGTGAAAACTTAATTCTTACAGTAACTCTGGGGTGAAGTGAAGCCTGAAGCTCAGCACTTAACCTGAGAATTGGGAAAGGTTCCAATTTTTTTTCCTCTCTTTTTTTTTTTGTCTCTTGCTATTTTTTATTATACTAATACAAATTTTCTAGTTTGAAAAGAAGGAAAAGGGGAAAGAAATTGAGGCAGAGAAGTGTGTGTTTAGCTAAGCAGGGGCAGCCCCTGGTCCATTGCCCATCATTTATTGATAAAGGCCCTGGAAAATGCACGGGGTGTGGGTGGGGGGGGAACTAATGAAATTATCAACGTTGTTGAATTAATGATGAATGGGAATAAGAAAAGGCTGGGTTCTCTGTGGAGTCAGAGAGGAGCGCTGCTTCATTAGCCATGCAGTCTCATCACATCCTCTTTTGGAGCTGCAGACACTGGGGCTCTCCACTCTCTCCTCTCCTCACCATCAGGACCTGCCATTGGATTTCATTCAAAA
>VUQK01009758.1:18865-43215 GCA_015106715.1 Bujurquina vittata | reverse complement strand
TTGCGAGGGGGTGTGTTTTTGCCCACTCAAAGGGGGCGAAGGGGGCCCCCCCCCCCCCCCCCCACCAACATTCAGTTAAAATTAGATGCTTGGCCGAGCCAGTGTGGTAGTGGAAATACACAGCTGCTGTAGTACAATCAGCAACCAGGGTTTAGGTCCAAGGCGTCTGATGCTGTTACTTGAGTATGAAAACTTAGCTTAACATATTGTAACTGTATGTGCAGCTCTAAATTTCAGAGTCAAGAAGTACATCCAGGCCTCACTAAAAGGCTTTCACGAAGGAGAGTTATTTCCAAATGGGGCTTCTTCTAGTCATGGTATAATAGTTCTGAAGATTGAAAATGCTGTTAATTATGGCTTTTACTCAAATAACCACTCATTACAATCAAGGTATGCAGAAGAGAACCTCATAAAGCAGATGAGCTGCAGCAGGAGAAGACCACACCTGGTGCCACGCCTGTTAAAAACAGGAAACTGAGGCTACAAGTCACACAGGCTCACCACAACTGGACAATACTTTTGGTGGGCCTGTGTGAATTGGGGCCTGAGTTTCCTGATGTGACATTCAAATGGTAGGATCAGAATTGGATTTAACAACATAAAAGCATAAATCTATCCTTGCCATGTATCAACGGTTCAGACTGCTAGTGGTGTAATTGTGTGGGGGATATTTTCTTGGCACACTTTGGGGCCCTTAGTACCACTGTTTAAACACCACAGCCTACCTTAGTATTGTTACTGAGCATGTCCATTCTCCATTCCTTTATGACACAAGGCTGCTTCCCGCAGGATAACAAACCATGCCCCAAAGCTCAGATCATCCCAAACTGGTTTCTTGAGTATGACAGTGAGTTCACTGAACTCAAGTGGCCTCTGCAGTCTACAGATCTTAGTCCAATGGAGCAATTTTGAGATGTTGTGGAATGGGAGAGTTACATTACGGGTCTGCAGCCACTGTGTGATGCTATCATGTCAAAATGAGCCAAAATCTCTGAGGCATCTTTCCCCCACCTTGTTGAACCTGACACAAAGAATTAAGGCAGCTCTGAAAGGAAAAGGGGGTCAAACCTAGTAGGAGTAAAGTTACCTAGAAAAATGCCCAGGGAGTGTATAAATCAGTGCTGTGTGCCATATTTTAGTAGTGATTTTATGCCCTTTTTTAATAATTAAAAAAAACATGCACAGCTACACGTAACTCTTTCAAATCTTTGGTCTCCTCATTATTGGCTAAAGTATCTTTAGACATGTTTAAAATTCCACAGCATACAAATCACACGTGCAGACAACAAAATGGTCAAACAGCTCACTGGGTTGCTCATTCAGTGCTCAAGAGTCTGCACAGATTTTTTTTGTTTTGCCAGAACAGGATTTAATGCTAAACATTGGAGTCAGACAGATTTTTGACATTTAGGAGCAATTTTGAGAAACTTGTTTGAAATTAAATGAAGTTTTCAGTACAAGAAAATAAAAAGCTATGATCACAATATAATATTCTATTTAAGTTAACGTTTCCTCTAATTGTAAATTGAGTATCTCCTGGCATAGTTTTTTTAAAGGGTAAAAAGCTGTTGAACTTATTCCAAGTTCTCAAAATAAAACTTAACATTTAAAGGCTGAAGCGAGACATGTACACTATTAAATGTACACACTAAAAAAGGTTCATTTGTTTTAAACATTTTAACTGGATCAGTCCAAACCTTTCCATACACCTGTCTCTGTAGGCAAATATTTTCCTTAACATTTCCTTGTTATCGCCTTTGGATTGAGTAATGTGCACTGCCCAAACTTGTCTTTGGCGTCAGCTGTGAAACACCAGAATGAACAGAACCTTCTTGCGTCACGTTTGTTTTTTGTTTAGTTTTTTTGATGTCACGCAAGACTGACATTAACATCATACTTTGTTTTTAACGCTAATGGTGAGGAAGAGAGGACAAAAGACACTGTGGAAGAGAGCCAGGGATTAATAATAACGAGTGATTCAGTGGAAAGTGGTGTATAAACACATTATGTGAAAAGAGGTGAGTAAAGAAGAAGCACTCAGTGCATCATGGGAACCCCGCAGCAGCCTAGGCCTATAGCAGCATAACTAAGGGTAGGTTAAGGGTCACCTGTTCCAGCCCTGATTATAAGCTTGATCAAAAAGGAAATTTTAAGCCTAATCTTAAAAATAGAGGTTGTCTGTCTCACAAATCTAAAGGCTCTGAATGGGTGACTGTGTCCAAACGTTTGACTGGCACTGTAATATACATAGACCCCAGACCTTGCAAACTACATGTTTCCTACACTTACAGCTTCCTTTATGTTGTACTGTATTTTCTTTTGAGTGATTATTTACACCAAGATCAAGTTTCCAAGTTTCCCTTTAGGCTTGAGCCACAATGATTACATATCAGATTACCAAAACACACTGACTGAAGGGCTCTGATATGGCCACAGTGTCACAGAGCAAGCTGCTCTATTCAAGGTGCACTGTGACATGTAACCATCACTGTAAACCTATTAGTGTGTCTTTTATATTGTTCTGTTCTGTCTGTGCTTGTTGCTGTGATTGATATGTTGTACAGCACTTTGGCCAGCCCTGTTGTTGTTTTAAGGTGCTTTATAAATAAACTGGTATGGTAAATAAAACGTACTCAAGAATCTAGTTATTCTGAACTGGCCATCTTTTTAAAAAGAGAGTGCAGGCGTGCTGTAAGTGTTAGAGTTGCTCAGATTAAATCATTAACTGAACACATGTTTAAAAAGATCAAGTAGTAAGTAAATCAATAAAGATTTTAACCAAAACTAAAGTAGAATCATTACACAAACCTTGCTGTGCTGCAAATTTCACAATCACTGGCTAGTCATCAATAAATTCAACCTTTAACTGTAGGATCTCCTGATCTTCTTGGAAGTTGACTTAGTAGGTAAGAGGTTAGTTACATTGATGTGCATTTTATCTTGCGAAATTTATATATGAAAATTTCCTTTTGGAAGCAGAAGCAATTTGAAAACTAAACACTTTGGGGACAATGTGCCAAATCTGCTCTTACTTTTTGTTTTTTAACTTCTTTATCACTAACCTCACTAACATGTTTAGACAACAAGCTGACTGTAGTCCAGCACCAAGCAAGGTGATCAAAACATTTTTGTAATCAGACTGTTTTGTAACTTGTTACACAAATAAGAGAAGACGGCTCCTCCCTTTCTGCCGTGCAGGTATTGCATGGGAAAACAAATTGCTTTGTCAGTTAGACTAGATTATGCATTTCTCATGTGACTGCCAAATGTGAGCTAAATCTGACTGAAGACTTCCACAGATTAATGCATCTCAGAATAAACAGGGCATGTTGTTTGTTAAAGGCACAGGCAGAGGGAGTTATGTGTGGAATCTGCTTTGCCTTAACCAGACCTTTGTCTTCATCTTTCGGTTGATCCCTTCAATGGCTGCCACAGCGACAGCTCCATATTCAACACCATTTGTCCTGGTCACTGCCAGTGAAAATCTGAGCATCTCCAACGCTGCCTCTAGTCTTTATGTCAGCACTACCATTTCCAAACCACACATCATACCAGATCTCACTCGTGCTATCCTTTTGTCACAAATGGCCTGCCTGCACTCTCTTCTGCTGCTTTAGATGGCTGACCCCATGTATTAAACTCATCTGCTTTCACTAACTCGGCTCCATCTTCATTGCCCTAACCAGACTGTGACTATCATTGTCTGATGGACACCCTCCCTCAAATCATACTACCAGGGCCACATTGTTGTTCCTTGGGAGAGGGGTGCAAACAAGCTCAACAGCTCTTTAGACAGTGAGTTCAAACTCCTCCATTCTTCGGCACTTGAGGTTTCATGACAAAAATAGCATAAATTCAAATTATGTGTTTTATCAGCTTCAAAAGATTCGTTGTGCTGTTCATTTCCAAGTCACATGAAAATTACTTTTATCTTTTTCTGACAGCTGCTAGAAACCACTCTGAAGTTTGTTGAGTTTAAACACTGCAGCGAGTGCTGCTCAGGGCTGAAACTGCTCCAGTAGCTCCATGTAAAATGATATCTGTGAAACCTCCTTTTGTTCCCTCCAGGAAAGTCACCCTAGCCTTAGCAGATGTCAAACGCCAGAAGGTAAATCCAACCAACTCTGTAGTAATGTTTATTGGAGACAGTTTTTACAGATTCTCATTATCCAATTTTATAGATTTGCAAAAGTTAATGAATAGTCTTCACAGCTGCCTTCTAATGCAGTCCAAATGGTACCACAAGGATAACGCTCTCTGATCAAAGAACTGGTGTCAGTTACACTGAGACCTGGACCTAAAAAAAATAACTGAAACTTAATTTCCTTTAATTGCCATCTTCCACAGCTTTGTTTCAAAAATAAAAAAAATATTTTAAAGTCCATCATACTTGCTAGAAATTTTAAAAGCTTGACCTACAATTTTGTATGCCTATTGTGTTACAGTAAACCAAAGAGGAAGCAGAAAAGTGAATTATTTTAAGGCTCAAACACCACCTTTGGACCAAAGCTTTAATCAACCCTCTGTAGATTCTTAAAATGACTGAATTAACTTGTTTTACAAGCACTCATCTCCCACAGTGGCCACCGTCCTAAAGCAACTCTTTTTTGTCTGTACAATAAAAACTCATGAAAAAGGAGTCAAAGACATTTGAGAGGTGTTGTTTATTACAGAGAATAAGGAAACTACCAGACATGAAGATTAATACAAAATGAGTTACGTGTTCCTTTGGAAGTTGAATGGATGTTGGTGGGAGGGGAGAAAAGCAAGTGGGGAGCAGAGGAAATAGAAAAGGCACTCTTACACTTACTATAGCCAACAGGATGCCCGAGTGGTGAAAAGGGACCAAAACCAAAAATTCTAACCCACACGAGATGGCCATGTAAACAAGGCTGGTTTCTCTGTACTACACCAACCAAATGTTGCCATCACAGTAGAGGGATAGGCAAGAGCCAAAATAATTGCACCAGATATTTTAAAATGGGATTTTTGATTCACTAACCTGCATTTAAAAAAAAACAAACAAAAAAAAACACGATTGCAAAATAGTCATTTACAGTTAGCCAATGACATTTTCTTGCCGAGGCAGTCCAAAGCTTTTCTGTACAACACTCTGGAGCCTCAAGCCAAACACTAAAATGACCAACTCACAAGAAATTCAAGATTTAACACCCACGTTTGTTTAAAGCTGCCTTCTGAAACCTCGGCTTCTCTGTATCCACGCCGAGTTTCAGAGAACAAATAAATAGTGTTGAGGTTCAGTTCCTAGCCAATTTGACTGTGGCAAAGAACACACCCCTTTAAGGATAAAGATGAAACAGGTTTCTCTGTAGCCACACCTGCCATCAATAAACTTAAAGAGGAAAATGGGAGTCTTTAGGTCACTTCAAACCATACAAAAAGCAAGTGAAACTAGATTTTATTTTTTTAAAAAAAGGACTAGTTCAAAATTGAATTTCAATGCATAAGCAATTCAATTTTTTCCATCACCTTCAAGTATAACCAAAACCTCTGCAGACCAGAGCAGTGACAGCAGCTTCTGACTTTTCTGTATTACGTCAGAAAACAGCAAAGGTCTGTAGGGGCGTCTGAGGCCTAATGCTCATTTAAGAGCTTGAATAATTAAGATTTGGCTTGCCCCTTAGCCTGCAATGCATAGCATTTTCAGAGAAAACAGCAACAACCCTTGAATTTTAATTGTGCCATTCTAGCATCCTCCACAAATATGAGGGGAATTGAGCTAACAAAAAGGATAATGAACACTGGGTAAAGGAACAACCTTACCAGGCTGACAACAGGAGGAATGTTTAGAGAGAAGCTAAGCTTTTGTGGGGACAGAGCCAGATCCCAGAGCTGCAAATTATGCATTTAAGTGGACTGAACCTTTTAGAGGTCATGCAGACTCGTTAGTAGCACCAGTAAATTAAGAGTTTCCACATACAGCCTATTATGTTACCGCCATGACAATGGACTGAAGACTGACGATAGTGATGACTGTGGAATGCCAAAAACGAGAACTGAACATAGCTAATCACTGCATCACAACATGAAGCAGGGGAACCTCAAGACATGGGAGAACAGTGAGTACTATGGTGCACGAGCTAATGGAATCCATCTAGCTCTGTAAAACATCAAGTTTCTTAGGCATGCCTCCTGGGACCCAGCACGGTACTGCAACCAGCAGAAAAACAGTAACAAGACAAAAGGGGAAGATGGAGTGAGGAAGGGGGTTATGTGTAAATGGTACCAATATGAGAGATAAGGGCATTTCACCCCCGGAATCTTGGAGGCTTCTCTGTAGTATACACCAGCAAGCCTGGGGGGAAAAGCTTAACAGGTTTAGTACTTGAGTTTTTTGGGGACCTCCCAAGGGAAGGAATCTCGGCCAAAATGGCCATAGGCTGCGGTCCTCTGATACAAGGGTTTCTTCAGATCCAGATCCCTGGAATACATAATCAAAATCTTTAGCAGCAGTCACACATTGTGACCTCAGATGCACACATACTCACACAGGCATAATGCTCGCATTAGCCAGTGGGGAGTGTCGAGAGCTACAAAATAAAGACCAAAAAAATAAATAAAAGGCTGGCTGGTAAAGAGGGGAGAGTGAAGCTTCGACACTTACCCTGCAAACCAAAGGACATTGCAGCTTGCAGCTGGAAACCAAACTCCTCCCATTTACAAAACACTCATCTAACGAGGTAATTAACCCAAATATAACAACTCCCAATAAATGACTTTTGCCCCAACTGATGCGATTAGTTTGACACATCTTTTTCTACCCAATAGTCAAGCAAGGAAACAGCTGTAACTGACTCTGTAGTTTTCAAATGAACTAAAACTAAACCCTGGATTCAGCAACTGAATAAATAAAGGCACAGCAATCCTGCAGGAGCTAGGAGCTGTGTTTTCAGGGAGTAGCAGGTGGCTTCAAAGGTTATACATTACCTGACAATGACTCCAGGCCGAAGATCAAAGTTCTTCTTCACGATGTCAAGCAGCTCCCTCTCACTCTTGTGGGAGGTCCCATAGTGGAAGATAGAAATGGACAGGGGATGGGCAACTCCAATGGCATAGGATACCTAATACAGCACACAGATGTGTTATATCAAGCAGGAAAATGGAAAACTTCAGGCAGGAGCCTGCTGCAGCCTTTGGATTTTAGCTGCATTTCCACCACTAGAACCTTCCCGAGACTACGCGCCTTTCAAATAAGGGGCTGGAGGTTGAAGTAATTTTCAGGAGATTAAAGGGCTTTATCTGCACCAGCTTTTAGAGTACTGTGGACCCACAACCAGCTAGAAATCTGATGGAATTAGTTGCCGGGAGAAAAAGGATATTCTGGACACTATGGGTGGAAACGCAGCTTTAACCGCTACCACTCACCTGGACCAGCACCCTCCTGCAGAGCTCAGCCTTCACCAGAGACTTTGCCACCCAGCGGGCAGCATAAGCAGCAGAGCGGTCCACCTTTGTGTAATCCTTCCCAGAGAAGGCTCCACCACCATGGGCTCCCCAGCCACCATAGGTGTCTACAATGATCTTACGTCCAGTAAGGCCAGCATCTCCCTGCAATGGAGAACTCAAGGTTAAATAACTCGGGGCTGAATAGTTCCTGAAAACCCACACCACCCAACACTATTTACCTGGGGACCTCCAATGACAAAACGCCCACTGGGCTGCAGGTGGTAGATGGTGTCATCATCCAAGTAGATGCAGGGCACAACAGCCTTGATGACCTTCTCCTTCAGAGCATCTCTCATCTCCTCCAAACAAATATCCTCATCATGCTGGACAGAGATGACAATGGTGTGCACACGCACAGGCAGCATGGCACCCCGGTCCTGGCGGTACTGTACAGTAACCTGTGAGGGAGATAAAAATGTGAAAGAGCAAGTTGTTAGAGTGACCCATTTCCCTATGTTTCCTGGCTCTTGCTACTACAGTTTTTCTTTAATCAAAATAAATGGGTACATGATGTCAGGCCTACCTGTGTCTTTGAGTCTGGTCGGAGCCATGGAAGGGTGCCATTACGTCGCAGTTCAGCCATCTTAGCATTCAGCTTGTGGGCAAGGACAATTGTTAAGGGCATGCACTCCTCAGTCTCATCGGTGGCATATCCAAACATCAAACCCTGTAGAGCAAGACATTTACCATTTAAAAAGCCTTCAAGAACAATAACACTCTGTTATTTGCAGTTTCAGAACACTCAGGCCAATACTAACCTGATCTCCAGCGCCAATGTCCTCCTCATTGCGATCGATGTGAACACCCTGAGCGATGTCAGGAGACTGTTGCTCCAAGGCCACAAGAACATTGCAGGTCTTGTAGTCAAATCCTGTGCAGAAGACAGAAACAGTAGGTAAAGACTAAAAGTAAATCACAAGTCACTTAATTAAAAGAAAACAGGGAATTAGTCCACACCTTTAGAGGAATCGTCATATCCAATTTGGCGGATGGTGTCACGAACAATCTTCTGATAATCCACCATGGCCCGTGAGGTAATCTCACCTGCCAGTAGGATCATCCCAGTCTTGGCAACAGTCTCTGCATGAGGTAACACAGAAACACTTTAATACCCCGATGTCAACACATGACTAAAGCCAATACAAACATGATAAGGAAATATTTTCTTACCACATGCAACTTTGGCATCTGGATCCTGCCTAAGATGGGCATCCAAAACTGCATCGCTAATCTGGTCACAGATTTTATCTAAAAAGAAAAAAAAAGAAAGGGAAAAAAAACCCCAAATCAATATCGTCACGGGTTTAAATGCGGCTCGTCAGCAGCAACGTCCCCCTTCATAAGCAAAAGGATAGTCTGGGCAGTCGCCATTTCAGCATGCGCACATGTGGTGTCAAAAAGTGAGCCCGCGCGACTACACGGAGACCGGAAAGCAAGCGCGGTACAGTTTTATTAACATTTAATCACTGAACTGGATCATCTCTTCAGGCTGATATAACACACCATCCATCTTAATCTTATGGCCAGAATTTTGCCTTACAAGTCACCACACACTGCCAGCCGCGTGCTACGTGCATAGTAACGGTTGGCTTTTTGATTGAAGACTAAGGCAGTTTAAATTAATAACACCATAAATAAGAACGCATTCACGTGTCGTTTCCACTGACTGTACCATGACAACTGTGTTGCAGACACGCGACCGAGTGACCTATTCAAAGATGAGCTAGCTTACATCAGCTAGTAGCGCGTGGTCTTGAAGCCGGCGAAGGTACAAGAAAAGGCCTCGATGTTCTGATTTTGAGATCTATTTTTTTATGTCAAATGATAAATAACATTGTGAGCTAGGGGGCATAGGACGTCGTAAAAACATAGCAATAAATGTAACTTATTTCATCAGCCAACGTGATGAAAGGCCGATGTCTCGCGTCTTACCGGGATGTCCTTCTCCGACAGACTCCGAGGTGAACAAGAAGCAGTCCTCATCAATGAGGGAATTATGAAAACCATTCATCTGTCCGTTCATCATTGTTATAAAAAAATAATAAACGTTCAATTAGGGTGTTGGCGTCGCGTTTAATCGGTATTACTTATTAAAGCTCTTCAGAGGACGACCTCTAACGTCTTGGTGCCCTGGTCCTCAAGCCTACGGCTCATGGCGCAGAGCTCCCGCATTTATTCGCTGAAGTCAGACGCCATGACGTCACGAGTAGGCGGACCATACCGTTGAACCTATGAAGGGGCCGCACCGACCAAGAATGCGGTGCTGAATTTGAGAGCGACCACGTGCCGAGAGGATGTAAGTGACATGGCCAATATGCAGGCTTTTATTTCTAGAGCTAATCCCATAACACATAAAGAGTCTCAGTTACTCAGCGTTACTGTTAGACTGAAGGTGTGATAAGAATGATGATCTAATAAATTAGTCCAGGGTGGCCTGTTGTAGTTTGTGTAGGTTAGAAGCCCATCCAGGGTTTGATATGATTTGACTATAAAACAATTTTATTAATTTTACAGATTAAACTTCTCTTGTTTACTCCTAAAGCCCAAAATCTCTAGGATAAACCCCTTTGGTTAGGCACAGATCCATTGTTGGACTGGTGGGGTGGGGTCTGCACTTAAAAAGGGGAAAACATTAAAGTAAATAAGCATGAATTGTTTAAAGAAATAGATTAACAAGAGTTTAGTTCTTCAGTCAGAGTGACCTTTCACTGACCTGTGGGGAGACAATAATTTGGTTTCTAAAGTGGAAAAAAATTAATTAAAAAATGAGATGGTCTGCCTTCCATCCACACACATTCTTCTTGCATTTCTAAATGTCTTACCATAAATACAGCATTATTGTCTTCCAACAAAAATATCCAAACCCAAGCTGTTTTTTGTGTTACAGCCCTAAATCCTAGCATCAAGGACTGACCAGCTGGGCTTTAACAAGTTTTATAAATGTTCAGATATCATATATTGTTTGTTTTGCATAATTACATGCATAAGGTTCAGGTCTTATCGATTTATGTAATATTAATCTCATATTTTTGTTTTTAAGCACTTGATTAAAGGCTTAAGCGTACCAGATGAGAGCTGGGTTTCCAAGAAACAGTTGCTAAAGTTTGGTATAAACCAGCAATGGCATAATTCATCTGATAAGTTGCATTTGTGTGGCTATCACGGGTACATCAGAACATTCGCTTCCCTGGTGACACAGCTAGATTAACATGGAAATGCATTTCCAGCAGTGAAAACTGGACTGTGGAAAAAAACCCCAACCCAGATGCTGTGGATATTATATCTACACATAACTTGATTATATTAGAACAAAAAAGCTCTCATCTCGTTCTCATGCTCCAGGGCCTGTTATTTAATATAATCAAAAGCTATGTTTTGTGAACATGATGTACCTTTGTTGGCTACAGAGGGGTTTAGTTATTGTCTCTAAAACTTACTTAAACAAAGGCAAGGAAGTCACAACCTAAAAAAAAAGCAAAATAATTTGGCAAATTTCTCATGAGAAGATTTATAAGATTTCAATTAATTCTGCTTGAGTAGACCAGAGTACGTCTATCTTCAATTTGGGAACATTGTATTTCTTCACAGGAACACACAGATCTTTGTGTTTTACCCAGAAAAGATAAGATTTATCTCAAATTTGATATACTTGTAGTAGCCGGGGAAAAAAATTACAAAATCTCTCAGTGAACCACTTGTTCACTGAGACATCTTACGTAAATCTTTTCACCATGTCATTGTGACTATTGACATTCCACACCTTTTCGATAATCCCATTTCTATTTTTTTCATTAGATATTAATATACTGCTGGTCACAGTGACATAGCATTTACGAAAGTACTAGACCACGCCCACCCTCCCAGTGCTGTTTAAATGAGATTATTTCCACTGTTATATTATCAGTTTATTCAGTATTACCTTGTTTAGTGACACTAAACCAAGCAACTCACTCCCTGACAGTGTTGCATCAGTGCACTCAACATGAATTTGCAGGGTGGACAGTTTCCTTTCAGAGGGCAAAAGCATGATGCAAGATGCACCTGCTGTTGCCTTCTGCAGGATGTGATTGTTGTCCACTATTTTAGACTTCAGAAAGGGCAAAATAACAATTTTCATTAGATTAATAATAGAAAATAACAGATTAATGCTGGTAATCTGTGAAATACATGCATCTCACTAGGGCAGCTGCTTTGCTTACCTTTATACTGGCAAGTCAAAGGAGATATGAGCATGCAGTTATTTGTCCAAAAGAATTTAACAGACTTTATTATTTCTTTTAGAACCATCACCCTTATTTACAGTAATGTGCAAAAGCCTTGAGCCACAGCGTTACTTTTAATTTTATATTCTGCCATGAAAATGGGAAATAGGTGCATCTTTCCATGCATGTTTATGCACAACAGAGCCTCCATCAGCTTTTAGTGTGCTCACACTCAGTCGTTCCTCTCTCCTGACCTACTCCATACATATTGAAACAAAAATTTTAAATTTTAATTAATCACTCTATAATATCTGTTGCCACTGATTTTCAATCCAGTTCTTGTGTAATTTGGCAAAACTCAGCTTTTTCTCCCTTTCCCTTCTTTAAGAATGACTTGCTGACAGCCACCTTTCCACTGAAACCATTTCTGATGAGGCTTCAGCAAACATGGATCAGTTGAAGGACCAGATGCATTTTTGAGGTTTTTGTTGGATTTTTTTTTCCACTTTAGACACTGTTCATCAGTTGTAGTTTTTCAGGCCTTAAACTTCCTCTTTTGTCCTCCACTTGTCCAGTTTCCTCAGGTTGTTTTTTTTAAAGACATACGGCACACCATGCTTAGATTTGCAAAGTTTTCAGTTAATAGCTCTTTGAGAATCACTTCATTGATGCAAAAATTGACATTTGTCATAGATTCAACTAAAGAAACGGGAACAAACGTGTTTTTGTAACATGCTGCTAGTAAACTGCCTAATGATACAATTTAAAATTGGTTCTTTGTTAAGTTATGTGTAGACAACACTGATTCCTTCCTTGAGTTAGGTGCCTTTTTATGATGTAATGATTCATAGGTCAGTGTTAAGTGACTTAATAAACAATAAGCATTTCTGTGAAAATAGTCAGGTGAAAGTAAGTCAATAAGTAAGCAGCCAATGCCTAAAGAAGAACTGTGTAAGACTTTCAGAAAGCCTGGAGAACTATTGCTCAAGACCACTTTAAAATATTTCAAGGAAGTCTGGTTCCTTGAACCAAAACAGAAAGAAATGGCAGGTGGCTTTTGTATTTTGTAATCCATTCGGTAAGATGAGTCACTCTTTTTTTCCTTTACTCATCACCGAGAAAACAAAAAAAACATCTTTCACTGATCAGTTAAGCTGAGCAGCTGCAAAACATAATTACACATTTTTAAATAATAAATATGAGACCATTCAAGAAACAGACAGAACACGGATTCAAAGGGAGAATCTTATTTCTTTGGACAGTATTGCACTAGTTTCTGGGTTGGAGAACAAAGCAAGCAACCCTTAAACTTCTTGCTTCTGTGATTAGATGATTTCACAGAGATAAACCATCGTCATAGGCCAACAATCGTAGTATCACACAGGCTTGCTGTATTTTTGGAGTTTCATTCACAATTATACAAACACCTCTACACTAAACAATCTACACTTCTGACAATGAAAGCAGAATTTGGTATGAATTTACTAATATGTCAACTGGGGTAATCACCATCCTTTGTCAAAAGAAGAAAAAAATAATTATCAATATTCTGATATTGTTTCAGTAGAAATAATGCTCCCTTGCTGGCCAGCAGAATTTAGGCTCATTTCATAGTTAAATAAGAAAATAAATAGATAATTAAGTAAAATAATCTTTACGGCATAGATTGTCAACTATTTGATAATTTCTAGCAGACTTCATATGTATCCTTTACATATATTTTCTTCTATTTGTTGCCATATAATTACAAAATAATAACATTCTGTAGACATTTTTCATTAACATTTCACAATAGATAGTCACTGGCATTGACTGCAGATAATAATCATATAAACTATCTAAAGCGTGAGACTTTTCTTTAAATATGTTATTTCAAACAAAGGTCCAATAGATTTTTTTCCATTTTAAAACCAAAAAATTACATTTAAGTACAATGAAACAGCTCCGAATTTCTGCAAGTACAACTATTCTGCAGTTTATCACCTAACACATACACTTTAATTCAATTTTGTTTGTTTTTTTACTATCCTTACCAAGTTTTTCTAACAATTTTCACAGCCACAATTATGACAAGAGGAGTCAAAAAACAGCACTTTACGGCACAAAAACCACAGTACTGGAATGTACAGTATGTCCAGAGCATCAAACCATGCAGACAGACCCCATTCACTGCCTCAGTTACACACACACACACGCACACACACACACACACACACGCGCCCACCATCGAAAACATACGTACATTCAGACTTCAATAAAAACACACACAGAGTTACAGTACAGCTACAGTAGTACACACTGTCCTATGCTATGTGCTCAACAGTATAAAGTGTCTAAGAGGTCACACAATAGCAATGCAACACAACTATTCTGACTACTGTCACTGTCAGCTAATCACCTGGATCATTAAAGGAGGATCTGAGCAAGAGAGAAAAACACTACAAATGAAAATAAAAGTATTTGCTAGGACCACTTCACCCGTTTAATATATAAAATGAACACTGTGATATTTCACAATAGTGGAACATGTCAGCTTTGTGTTTTACTACCTACAGTACAATGCAAATCCCTGTGGTAGCTCTACACAGTAGAGTTCCTGCTCACATTTGTATGAGATATCCAGATTGAAAACTTCTTGATTTGGGTTTAAACACCACGCAAAAACAAAAGAAAACGGTCACAAATTTGCGTTCTATTAAAAATCAAAACAGGCGCTTTGCTTTTTGTGTTGTGGGTCAATCTGCTTAAAAATTAACAGCTGTTTGCTGCGAAAGCAAACAATAAGGCTCATTAACTCACACCAAGCACTGTGTGTAAAAGCAAGTCACGGTGAGTCAGGTATTGCTGTAGGTGTTACCACAGTTGGCCCAGCAGTTAGCGTTCAGAGATTAATCAACTAGTTCTCCTAAGACAGCTGTGCTGTGTTAGCTGACAGCCTCCCACGCCCATCACATACCCCCTGCATGGATATGGCGGTCTATTTAAAGGTCCTTACCCTCGCATTCGCTCTACACTGGTGTGTGCTGTGCTCCCGCCATAGCTAGTGGCTGAGCCCCCTGAATCGCAGGCTCCACCTACTTTGGTTCTGCTCTGCTTCCACGCACCCTTGAGGGAATTTATTCCCACTGGTGGATCATTTGAAATGCTCCATAATGTATCATAGTGTAATGTGTGCTGAATTTCCAAAGCAGGGAATGTCCACTAGTTTAGAATCACATGGCCAAGTCGAACCGCATGTCTGCCTCCATTTTCAGAAACTCATAATGTGAGTGTTTACAGAGCTGGTGATGTTTTTGAATTAATTCCTATCTGTATGATAAGATTTATTTCATAATGGATCCATTACTAAAGCAAATATTGAGTGACATAAGTGGAATATATGTGTCAAGTACAAGTCATAATCCATGTAATAAAAGCATTTTTTGCATCTTATGTGTAGCAAGATGACACGACAGCTAGGAACATCAAAGCGCTGTTGAAAAACAGGAAAGATGGTTCCTATGAAATATTAAGTGACCACTGCCTTAATCTACATGACCACAAATCCTTGAGTATTTTCTAAAGAAAGGTGTCAGCTCCCTGTACTGTCCACACCTGAGAACGGACGAAGATAGAGGAAACACAGCAGAGAGTGAAGGGTTTACAAAGAAAAGACATACATGTGCACAGCTTACTAAAACAACTCAAGGCAAAGTAAGCCTCCTGGACAAACCAGATGGCTATTCCTGAAAAGGATGGCATCAAAGACTGTAAATTTTCTCTACAGAAACTTTACAGTGAGGTGGATGCATGACTTTAAAGACACAACAGGTTATTATGTGAGCTGTAAAAACAGCTGGACTCGGTGGTAGATCACACTCCTGGATCTTGTGCGTTTTGCTCCTCAGGAGCAGACAGCTGGCTGCTACTGCCCTCTGTTGGGGCTCCTGGGGACTCACTCTCTGCAGTGGCGCTTGATGTAGGACCATCAGTGATATCGAGCCCTTTCATTTTAGCCTGGGGAGGACTGCCAGAGCGGCTGCGGCTTTGGCTGCCGCTGCGATGGCTGCGGTGCTTGGCCTTGCGTGGACTCGGACTGCGGGATCTCATCTTCATGACAACAGTGCTGTCATCTTCTGAAGTGAAGTCAGAGCTGTCTGAAGAGCTAGTGTCATCGCCTGTGGTGGGAAGCTGGATCTGACGACAGATGAAAGAATATAAGAGCGGAAGACATTCGAAATAAAAGTGTACAGATGCAAATAAATAAGAACACCAAGAGAAAAAAAAGCATTGGACTGTTTCAACCTCAAGTAACCCATTGCAATTACCTGAAATGGCTCTGTTACACCCACAATGCTGCTCATGTTGTTGCTATAGTAACCCAAGATAAAGTCTCCTGAGCCTTTAGGCAATTCCTCCTCAGTAAAGGTTACCTGGAAAAGAGCCGGTAAGACATTCATTAAATGTGAAAGAAAATGATCCTTCTATTGTAGTTTGCATGCATCCAGATTACCTGATGTTCTTGTCGAAGAAAATCTGATTCCTCCTGCTTGGCCCACACATATCCCACATAGTCCTTGTAGTGTTTGAAACCCACCTATAAGGGAAGCAGCAACTGCTCAATTAAAATTGGTAATGCACAGAAATACTTGTTATGCTGCCCCTACCTGATTTGGTATTAATGTAGTGTCTTTGTTTGTGGTCACACTAGTTACCTTGTAAAGTCCAATCCAGTCCCAAGAGCTGCGAGAGTAGCTGGGTGCCAATTTGAATATCGCTGTGGCATCAGCAACACTATTCCACTCATCCTCTACTATGATTGTGACCAGGGGAATATTCACCTTGTATGGGAACTACAAAGAATATTTACCACAGTTATTTAACGGCAAAGTGCTGTAAGGTTTCCAAAATGACCTAAACGATCACGAGAGCAGAGGATTTTCTTTTCTTTGAAAAAGTTAAATGGCATAAATCTAATCAAAGCCTATCTGTAATATCAGTTTAAAATCCCTCTGGTTAACTTTAAATAACCCACCAAATATGGCAAGGTCTAGAGAAGTATGTTCAGTGCCAGATATTATACCCTAGTGTCTCTCACCTGAAGGGTAAAGATGGAGGAGACTGGTTTGTGGTCACTGATCATGAATTCCATGTGACTTCGATAGCTGTGCTGCGTCACTTTGGTGCCGCTTGTCAGCCCTGAAATGGAGCCATGATTCCCTGCACCAGCAGGCGCGGTGGCTCTCAGACGCCACAGGATTCGGTCAGTCCAAGCTGGTTTACGTTTCTTCCCACTTGGATGTTTCCAGAAACAGAAAGATGGAGCAAGACAAAAAAAAAATACCATCTTGTTTGAAACAAATAAATAGAGGATAAAAGAAGAACTTTAAGGATCCCTTCAGGCTAGTGAGAACCTTTCAGAGGATGTGTGTTACAGGTATCTGAATCTGGTCAGTGGCCTAAAATTCATAAAAGCCCCCCCGGGCGTCACCAACCTTGTGTCGTATGTATTTGTTCCAACATCAAACTTGTAGGTAGGAGGGAATTTCAGCGGTCCCTCCTGGAATCCCTCTAACACTGTCTCACTGTCTTTGGCCATGTTTAGCTGTAAAAATCACAACCAGAACACGTCACACGCCTTAAAAAATTACTGATGGTTCTTATAAGACTAGCGTGTTTCTGTATCGCCCTCTGGTGGCACTCCCTACACACTGCATGGCATAGTTTCAGCTCTTGCATACATGAATAGCTCCAGTATAGTTTTATATTTATTCAGGGTGAATACATTTTTGCAGACATAATAATAAGAAAAATAATAAGTGTAAGATTTTAATATAAGTCATATTATTATTGCTACAAATGAGATGAGTACAGGTTATATTTAGTGCTTCTGAGGAAGTTCACATGCAGAGGAGCTGAATTTTATGTCTATGATAATTAAAAACATATAAATGCTTAGTTTTACCTGATCCTTTTCCCACAATATGGAAAACTTGTTGTTATCAATGGATGATTTTACCACTTGCATCTCCAGCTCATTGATTCGGAAATTAAGATCCCCAAACCAAAACACCACACTGAAAGAAGGAGTCATTTTGTGAATTCAAACTAACATGAGATTGAAGTGATAGGTCAACTGTGACATTATTCTCTCACAAAGCATGAGGAAGGAAACAAAACTAGGTTTGATGTTACATGTATGTAGACATGGATATATGGGAAAATACTGAGGGTGGGGGTGGAGATTATATTCACACAAGACTTAAAAATGTATGTGAAAAAAAAAGAGTGGGTATTCTTTATATTCTAAAGTAATACATTTACAAGAAAAGATTCAGATAGATTGCCTTCCTTTGCAAGGTCAAATCAATACTACCACTCATCACACCACAGATGCCACAGCCTCACACTCACAGTGGGTAATTAATCAAATTATAGCCCACTTTGAAATCAAATTTTGCAGTAAGAACATACATTCATGTGGAATTCACAGCACTCTAAGTTTGTTTGTTTTTTCTCAGAACTACAAAGTCCACCCATACTGCTTCCATAGGAATTAAGAGGGTGAGTAGAAGAAGGTGCTACACTTGATGAACTGATCATCAGCAAGTGTGAGCATCTCTATAAAAGAACTTCTGGCAGTTTGCTGGTCTGGAGCATTCAGGTGTGTGTTAACACAATCTTCTCAGAAGTGAATACCTCAACAAATTCACCCTAAGGTCAGACTGGGCAATGCTCAGAGAAACTGAAGAAAACCAGAAAGCTACATCTCAGACTCTGAAGGCTTCAGTCAGCATATGAAAAAAAAATTAGAGAAGACTGAACGTGTATGGGTTGTTTGGAAGAATTGCCCCAGACAAAGCCTCCTCTGTCTAAACAAGAACATGGAAGCATGGCTAAGGGTTCCAAAGTTGCATCTGACAAGATTTCCGGAACAATTTCCTTTAGACAGACAAGACCAAAGTGGAGATGTACCGATGCACAGTACCACATCTGCCAGAACCCAAACGGAGCAAACACCTCAAGCATGGTGGTGGATGGGTGATGACTGGGCTTGTTTTGCAGCCACAGAACCTAGACACCTTGCAGTATATGAATCGACCATGATTTCCTCTGCATACCACAGTTTTCTGGAGTCAAATGTGAGGCCATCTTCCAACAAACTGGGTCATACAACAGAAAAATGATCCCAAACATACATAGAATGGCTGAAAATGAAAAGAATCAAAGAGTTGCTATGGCCTCGTCAAAGTCCAGACCTCAATCTGATTGAAATGCTGTGATGGGACCTTAAGAAATCCTGCAAACCTCAATAAACTGAAGAAATGTTGTAAAATAGAGTGCGCCAAAATTCCTCCACAACAGCGTGAGAGACTGATAAAGTCATACAGAAAACAATTACAAGTTATTACTGTTTAAGACGGTTCTATGAGCTACTGAATTATGGGGCACAGTTAGTTTTTCACAGGACTGCATAGAGTCCCGTGAAAACTTTACACTGGATTTTAGCCTACAATCACCACGTAATCATAAGCATATAGACTTTGAGGAGAAGAATGTGGTCTGTTGAGACCAAAACAGCATGCTGATTTACAGTAGGCAAGCTGCAAGAGGAACTATAATGCAAAGATATTTCTCATTAATTCATCTATAATGTTGCACCTCCTCACTAATGTGTGCTGTGTGGGACTTCCCATTTCCATCTGTGGAGTGATGAAGTTGATCCAGCCTTTTAAAGGCAAGCTTTGCGCTTCTGCGACTCTTTCAGCACTAATGGACCAACATAATAGAGTGCAAAAGTACCATCTGATTATTTTTTTTTGTCATAGCTCATACATTAACTATTAGCGTGTGAATGTGTTTCTGTGAACTGACGTACTCATGGTCAAGAACCCCAGTGGCAGCCTGGCCCTCAAACTGCTGCTGCTGCAGGATGCTCTCAAAGTCCTCCATCCGCTGATCTGAGTTTTCCATGTGAGCCGGCAGGTGGCAGTTGAGAAAGCAGATGGTGTGACCATACACTGACATGCGGGCACTCACTCCACCTTTATTCCCCTGTAGCAAGAAGCAAGCAGAATACAAGTTAGATGGAAACAAATTAAATCAATGTATTAAATTAATGTTTTTACTGATATAAAAAAAAAGACAGTCAAGACTAATTATTATGTCAGATTTTTCGCTGTATTGTCTCTGCCACAAACAGGACGTTTGCTCAGTTTAAGGAGGAAGAATATCAATATTTAATGATAACAGCAGAGAGCACAGAGATGGGGACAAGATGAGTCGGCACCGTTCTTGTCACACAAGAGATGGTTCATTATAAAATCTACCAAAAAAATACTGATATTGTTTAAGTTTGTGAAAGGAGAATTTCACTTTTAAAAAAAACACTTTATTTATAAAATGCTGTGACTAACCTCCTATTCAAAGAAAACTGTGCTTGTTGTAAAGTAGCTCCAGCAAATGTTTAAAACACATGAAAAATTATTGGACTGGAATATCCCTCCAGCCAGTAGTGAGTTCATTTTTCTTATGATTGGTTTTCCAAACGTTAATAACAGCTGGATGTGAGATATCCGCATCCATCTCTTTATTTTCATAAAACTGGATGAAGTCACATTTGACTAACAAATTGCAAGAGTTGATATGCACATGTTTGGTGTGTCCCATATCTATATGAGGGTGCATGTGACGGTGATGCAAGCCTAAAAATAAAACAGTGATATAGTCCAACTCTGTAGTGCTTTGTTTTCATGTGGGAAGTTTCCATAACACAGTGCTGGTCACAATAGAGTGTCAGTAGGCCTCTCACCCAGTAACCTCCCAGGCCTGTGCGAGTGGTCTCAGTCTGGACTCCACGCAGGAACGGCAGATGGAAGTATTTGGCAAAAATCAGCAGTAACACCCCCTGCATTCGCTGGGATGTAACCTAAAGAACAGAAAGGTGAAGAGAGTCAGACATGAAGAACTAGATGGGATTGTGTAAATAGACAGGAGAGTTTCGAGGACCCACACAAAGAAGAGCAGCTGTAAAGTTCACTTGCACATCAGGCTTAGGGCATGAATATAAAATATCGTGGCTTCCCTCACACTCGTCCTCTTTTTACCAACTTGTATTTCCATTTTGGCCTGCAGGAGCATGTGGTCTATTTCACAAAAAGGATGCTAAACCTTTTGCTACAGCACCTAAACTTGCTGAGGGAACAAACCACTAAAACCTTGAATATGGCCTTTGATAGTTGGCCTTTTCCTTTCTCTAAGTCCTTCACCTTCCTACCAAGCACTTGTTCTTGTGCTTCATGAAAATATGCAGGATTTAACATTAGTGCATCTCTGGTGTTAAAGAAATAATCGACACAGTCAGGAATGCGACATGTGAAGTGAAACTAGACAAGGCATCCACATGTGACGTCAACCCTTCCCATCTTCATGCCTCCACACATCCCATCCCCCACACACAGTTTGAAGAAACACAATCACACCCAGTCTGAAATGCCCCGCGGGCAGAAATGGAGGCATACATCTCCACGTGACAGAAGACCCTCTTGCTTGCACACTAACTGGCTGTTGCATAATGGGTTCTAGTGAACCGTAAAGTGGACCAACTTTTTTTTTTGTGATTTGTGTGAGGACACATAACGAGTAGGTCTGTGCACACGTGGGTGAACCCTGAGGAGAGGGTACCTTGGCCTGCATGCGATGCGGATGAATGGGAATTCTTATCAACATAATTAATAATAAATAAAAAAAAACACTGTAAACTGCTGAAGGCTGCCAAGCCACATTTTGACTAAGCACAGAAAAGACATTAAAGCCCAAAGACAAATGTGTTGAGAGAGAGATAGAGAGAGGCTATGTGTCCAGCAGCGTATGTTTGACCTTGTACAGCACACACATGATTGAAGAAATGAGCTGTGAGTAACAAGTGCGATGTTAGCAGGGCCTGGAAATTTGCAAGAACTTCAGTGCATTCTTTGCAGTCTCAGAAACATCATTATCTTCCTGCTCTGTTCATTGCACAATAACATATAAATAGCTTAAAGTTCAAATTAGCTGACTACAATAATAAATCTGCATGAAAAAAAGTCCTTCTGCTACACATTCAATGGATGGAAACCAAGTTGCAATTAGAATTTGAGGCCAGAAAAAGTGTGTTTGCTATTCAGCGCACTTAAATTGTAGCTTACCTACATAGGAATTACAGTGGCGATCAGCAGAAATAGCCAGAAAAAAAAAAGTGTGTTGTAAGCTCCTGCACTGAAAGGCTTTCTTGTGCTTGTAGCAGTTAGTTTGAACCCAACAATGAGTCACAGTGAACAGAGCAACGCACAGCAGAAAGTACAGATGGGGTGTCTTGTTACTACGTTTCTTTTCACCATGTCATGACTAAACAGCTTCCTACTGCCACAACCACACATCTCACTTTACTTGAAAGCTTGACAAACCCCACCTTGCATATTCCCCCCGAACCTGTTCAGGGCAGTGATTTCTACTAGAAACACTCAAAAAGGTCACTTCGGGATGATTTTAACGAGGTTCAAACTAACGTAGCAGGACTGCGAGATAGCCCGGGGACAGCATCAGTCTCGCTGTCAGAGGCCCATCAACACTGACAACAACGAGATCCAAAAATAAAACAGCACCCTGGGAGACATTTGTCTAGCTCTTTCAACTCGACAGCTGATTCACGCTCCCTGGCTCACCATGCCAACTGAGCCAAGCATTGTTTCAGATGCAGCCAGACAAACACCAACCACAGCGTTTAAAAAAAACAAACAAACAAAAAAAAAGAAAACAAATCTTAAATCATTACATTAATATATTTATTCCTTTAATGTCTTATCTGACTTTGAAAGAATATGAAGTATATTTTAGTAACATGCACTTCCACATAACAGTCCCTTTGTTGATTTGTTCTTCCACCAAAACTGTCGTTAACTGTGATTAAGTGTAATCTTTATAGCATAATTCCAGAATGTGCTATAACAGAAATGCATTTTATATTGTTGTGAATGCATCAGCTGTGGCCTATAACAAAGCTGCCAGGAACAGAGGTTTTTGGGGTTTTAAAAAAAGAAAAAAAGTGGAAATATTGCAGAAGGGGCTTCAGGAGTCTATGGGAGACTGAGGACGTGGTGCTAAATAAAGCAACCTCTGGAAATAACAACAGCCCGAACTTACTGAAGATCAAGCTACACACAGAAGGGATCACCCAATGATGAGTCTCTCTTCTGCTGCTGGATAATTTCTTCTCATCATCAAAGCCACTATCTCCGTCATCATAAGTTACTCTTGCTTCTGGATTATATGGATTTTTTTTTTCCATTTGTATTCAGACTTTCGTATCTGAGCTGTGCTGCCTACAAGGAGATACTGGAGTGTGTACTCGTGTATAGGACTGTGGGCATTGGAATGAAATAATAGGAAAAAAATAGGAAATGAATGCTGGATTCCTTGTCTTTATAGATTAAGTCCTAGCACATTTTAATGAGGTTAAAGGATCATCATTTTAGTGAATTTAGTAAAAATTTGTATTTTCATAACTCTTTATTACACATGAAATCTACTGGATTTCTAAAGATATTACCTACCCCTATCCACTATAGTACTTACATATTACCTAAAATCGGTATGTGCTGCTATAATTAAATAAAAAGAGGTCAGTACATAGGTCTGAAGGTACAAAAAGGGAGAGCAACACTAACTGAGTTCTTGACATTAGCCGCGTGGCAGACAGGTTGAGATAACAGATACGCTGACATTACACGCCTCTGACCAATTATCACCCCATCCGTTGCTCAGGGAACAAAATGAACCGAGAGATCAAGAAGCAGCAGTCTCATCAGGCTTAGATGTATCCCACGATACATCTAAGCTGTTGAGCATTTTACCGTGAGAGAGTGTGCATATGTGTTTACAACAAAAGCCATTACTGACCAGCACATAACCAAAGGGGCTGAGTCTCTCCATGCAGACTTCGCTCCACTGGTCTGTGAAGAGGGCATCTTTCAGTCTTTTGTTAATCATTGAGTTCACTTCCTGTAGCCTTGAAGAAAAATGACACAGAACAGGGTAAAAGGGTCAAGAGCAGACAGAAATTAAAAGGAGCTAATGAGAGAGAGCTTTGATAATTTAATCAAAGCGTTTTTTTTTTTCTCCCATAGGGAGAACGAAATTCAAATCTGGGCCTCCCTGCTCATTAGTGGCACTGTCTACAGTGTCGATGTGAAACAAATGCACATAAGCAGGCAGTTCTGTCATATGTTGCTGTGTAGCAGGCAGGTTGCGGACCCGAATGCAGGACTCGTGAGACAGGAATGGGAATTGAACAAGGCAGCTTTAATGCTGAAACCAAAAATAGAATATAAAGTAATACAAAGTAGGAGTCGGGGATTAACACAGAGGGAAAAACAGCATGTGGAGGACATGACAAAGAACTGAGGGAAACTCAGGGCTTAAATATTCACACATACACACGAGGTAATTAGGGAGACAGAACACAGCTGGGGAAAACAAGACACAGTTGACCAGAATCTAACAAGACAAGGGGAAGCAAAACTGAACACATGCCGCAAAATAAATAAAGGAAGTAATTAAACGCCAAACAGAGACAGGATAACAAGAACTCTAGGACTAAAAATGACCTATCAAAAAACTATAGACTCCACACATAATCTAAAACATAGCTACAAGAACACAAGA
>VUQK01009757.1:21065-32466 GCA_015106715.1 Bujurquina vittata | reverse complement strand
TTGAGGCGTAATAAATATAAAAAAATATTGAAATGTGCAACTTTTAAGTCTGCACTCGTACAGCAATGGGAGCTGGAGGAATGACACCAGTCAAATACGTCAATACGCTTTTTCAGTCTTAATGTGTTGGTGTGTTTTGTCTGGATACTGATTGGAATTTCTCTCCACTTTACAAATTTTATATAATGTGTTTTTTTTTCCCCCCCTGGATTATTTTGGTCGATATTCTGTGTCCTGTGAAGTGCTTGTTCAGTCAACTTTTGTGACATTTGTGGGCTCAAAGTATAGCTCTATACAACTGATGTTTGTGCAGCAGTTCAGTTCAATTTCATTTATTTAGCACCAATTCACAAAAAAGGTCACCTCAAGGTTCTTTATATTGTAAAGTAAAGACCCTATAATGATATAAAGAAACCCCCACAATCATACGACCCCCTATAAGCGAGCTCTTGGCGACAGTGGGAAGGAAAAACTCCCTTTTAACAGGAATACACCTCCGGCAGGACCAGGCTGAGGGAGGGGCAGCCATCTGCTGATGCCAGTTCGGGGAGAGACAGAAGAGAAGGGCCTGACAGTACAAAAGCTACACTGAGATGCCCCCCAACATCCTAGGCCTGTTACAGCATAACTAAGGGAGGGTTACGGGCCACCTGATCCAGCTCCAACTGTACAGACTTTAAACGTCAACTTAAAAATAGTCTGTTCCTGAATCCAAACTGGGAGCTGGTTCTATGGTAGAAGAGGCTTAAAGCTGAAAGCTATGCCTCCCATTTGACTATAAAACTCTAGGAACCAGAAGGAAGCCGGCAGCCTGAGAGCAAAGTGCTCTGCTAGGATAACAGAGCACCATGAGGTCTTTAAGATATGATGGAGCCTGATTATTCAAAGTTTTGCATGTGAGAAGAAGGACTTTAAATTCAGTTCTGAATGTATCCAGTGGAGCCAGTGGAGAGAAACAAACATGCTCTCTCTTTCCAGTCCCTGTCAGTACTCCTGCTGGAGCGCTCTGCACCAACTGAAGGCTTTTAAAGCAACAACATGATTTATACTGACAGCAGTCAAGCCTAGAAGTAACAAATGCACCTACTAGCTTTTCAGCATCTCTCTGAGACAGGATCTTTCTCTTTGTGGCGATATAGTGCAAATGAATGAAGGCAGTCCTTTATATTTAATGTTCGAGCTGAAGGAGAAATCCTGGTCAGGAATGACTCCACGATTCCTCGGCGTCGCTGGAGGCCAAGGTAATGCGAATAAAGTAAATGTCTGGTTAGATACCACGTTTTTAAGATTTTTAGGACTGACTACGATAACCTGAGGTTTGTCTGAAGTTAGAAGCAGGTTATTAGAGGTCATCCATATTCTTCACTTGCATGGATGTTGAGAAAGGATTTTCTTTACCACAGAAAGGATCCGTGATTACCGACTGCTGTTATGGTCTCACCAGTGGGCTTTTTCTGCTTTCACAATGCCATCATCAGTGCCATCACTCCTTATGTTCCTGCTGCCGCTCCCATAATTCCTCAACGCTGAATGCAGTATTTTTGTTCATCCCCTTGTACTGAAGCCTATATGCATCTGATAACTGTAGCTACTGTTTTGGAATATGGGTAAAATAACTGTGTCAGTGTCCAAAAATATACAGTACTGCGTGTATTTCCTGAAAAAAAATCTGCGTAGTTTACTTTAATCTTGCATCTGAAACTTCTGTCTGTACCTACATGGTTGCTTCTTGAGTAACAAAGAAGAGATGACTGATAAATACGCAGCTGTGCTGACTTTCTGCTGGAGTCTGCACAGTCCTAAAGCCATTTTTATACCTTTGTGAAACGAGTTTATTTATCGTGCTGTGCAGATTTTTTTTTTTTTTTACACTATTGTACGAATAAATAAATCGATGCATCATACAGCTCAGGTTCCTCGTGGTCAGATAAAATGCATTTACCACATCATGACATTAAAAATGAAAGTTCAGAGAGGTACCAGAAAGTCTAGATACAACATTTAGATTAGGACCAAACTTTACAGCAAAGAATTAACTATAGAAATGTGGCTACTTGAGCCAAAGCCAGTGAAGGACCAAAATATGAAATGACAAATAATGCTTGTGAAATGTGCAAATCGTGCACATGTTGATGGCTGGTTGCCCCTCTACCTTTGCTTTTCACTAGCGAGTCACGTCCCCTGGAATCCATATTTTCAGACTGCAATTTGCATATTTGCATAACAATTTTAAGAATATACTGAGCTTAGACGCATTCTTGACATTATTGCATGACAGAGTGCGGAGTCAGAAAATAGCAAATGGGACAAAAGAGAAATGGGGACCGACATGAAACAAGGAGTGTGGCGCTGGATGCAAACCAGGGATGCTGCGGTTCACAGTCAGGTCACCAGGCTACTCCACATTTTAAAACGCACGTTTCCTTCTGTGGTGGATTACATTTGACAAACCTGCATGTTTTTATTTTTTTGGGGGGACCTCAGGAAAGTAATGACAGGCTTCCTGCTCCTGTCGATGAAACAGGTAGCAAACTGAGATGTCATACGTACCAGCTATAGATTCAAGCATCTATCAATCCCTTCAACCACTTAAACAAGGATAAAGAGAGAAGCAGAAACAAAACTGAGCCAGAAACATGCAGGAGGGTCTCCAGCAGTGCCTGGCGACCCTCGATAAGAGATAGCGAGACAGCACATCCCAGTCCCACCTGGGCAGCACGGGCTACCCAGAAAGAGGAGTCCAATAACCCGAGGGGCAGCAAACAGACCCACAGCTCTGGAAGGATACCAGCCACGGCGCCGGGGGCACACCCCCATGACAAGCAGACCCACGGCATGCCCACCCGTGCCCCCTTTCTTAGCAAAGTAGTTTCTGCAGCTTGATGTTATTCTGTCCTGCGAATGGCAGAAGTTACTAAATGTAGAAAATCAGCTTCCAGTGTGGGGACTAACTGGTTATATTGTGTGAATCTGTCGAACATTTTTACGGTCCTTTGGGTTTCCGGGCTATTAGGAGACCAGCTTTGAGTTTTGATACTCTGATATAAAACACAGCTCTGCAGCTCTGCAGCGGCCGATTTTGCATCTCCAAAATCACCCACAGTTTACACACGCTTCTCTCACTCAACCGTTTGAAGTGACAGCCCTTTCGTGCATGAGGTGTATTTATGGATAGCCCATAGTGTGCCAGCACGGAAATTCCTCTCATACTAGGAAACATCTGGCCAAATTTTATCTCTTGTATCTTTAGCCTCATCTGAAGATGCCAGCAAATAGTTACACAATTCTACTAACTGTGGAGTATCAGTGGAGTCTGGCATCCCAACAGCGAGGACTGAAAATACTTTTAAAGTCTGTTATAACACGGGTAGTTGGAGATATGGGAATAAGTGGAATTTGAAAGAGATCAATGGTATGAATTTGTCTGAAACCCACTCAGATCTGATGTTTCAGGGTTGACAGGGAAAGGAAATACAAGATGCAGTGAATTATGAGACAAAACAATGTAAAATATTAAAATGTAAAGTGTTTTTGTTGATCTGCTACAATGGAGGTGACAGATCTATTGTGAGTTATGGTATGTGAACTTCATGCATCAAGATGCACTGTGGTGAACTTGCTTCTACCATCCCCTACAGGCTGAGAAAGAGGCTTCCAGTTGCATGACAAGCGCTGAAGGAAACGAGATAATCTCTTTCAGCCTCCTGCCTTTCTCTTACTGACATGGTTCTTAAATTGTTTCATGTTGTTTTTCCTGATCCCGCTTGCACGGCAGGGGGGCGGAGCTGTCAAGTGAGAAGTCTGTCACGAAGTAAAACACTCAAACACACACACGTACGAGACACCGAAGAATACATAAATTATGTGCAAAATGTAAACGCTGACAATGAAATTTATGCGCAAACATGGAAATACAGCAAAACTTGCCCCAAAATTTTCATCAGTGTCAAAGCATTGAACACTGCAAAAGGTTAAGCTCAAACAGGCCCCCACTGTCAGCCTGCGCTCTATAATTATAATTATCCCTCCAGCTGTGTTCACCAGGGCCTCTGACCTCTGACCTCTGATTATTACACTTTCCATAATGACACCCAGCCACGCAATGGTTCAACGGTCAGAGCTGAGGAGAATGAGGACACTTTGGGGGAGCACCTGTCTGAGCATAAATGCTATGATAATTACTTTATTTTCAATACCAGAGAAATGTGAACGCTCACTAATTACGTGAGGATGTGGTGACTGTTGTGATTTGGTGCTATATAAATGAAAGTGAATTGAACTGAAGTGGCGAGAGGGCACTTTGGTCAGGGACGTGAAAACCTGGGTGCTATACACAAAGCAAGTTGAAGACTGAGGCGCTTTACTCTGGAAAAGCACCAGCTGTAAATTAGCACCCTCTGCTGGTGGCACTGAGTAAATAATTACTTGCGCATTAGAAAATGTATTCTTTTGAGTGGTTTGCAGTGTTGTCTGAGTGCAAGAAGGTCTCTGGATTTGAAGCTCCTTGCTAGTTAGATCTCTCCTTTGTATTCAAGCTCGCGTCCACAGTGCAACGACATGCATGTTAGATTAACTGGAGATTCTACGTTGGCATTAGTGTGTGTGTGGGCTCTCCGTTTTGGCCCTGTGATGGACTTGTACCCTGTCCAGGAGCTGCTTTTTGCCTAGTGTCAGCTGGGGTAGGCTGCATCCCCCTTTGGGACATAAATTGGAAAAGCATGGGTGTGGGCTGTGAATTTGTGGCTCTTGCTTGTCAGTTGCCATCAAGGGAGGGATGCATTTATGGCAAAAACCCTTTCAGCTTATCAAATTGAATCAGTGATTATTATCGTATTATTAGACCCTTTTATCCAGCACTAAAATCCTCACGATGAAGATAATAAGAGTCCCAAATGATTTGATTGAACTTTCCACTGTAATGTGTGCACGTATAACCCTTATCGTGAGCACATATTAAACTGTGCTCTCATGTTCACATTGGAATGATAAATACTGATAGCGACTGCTGCAGTTAGGGCTGTATAGTTAAGTTAGTGTGAGAGTTTTATATATATATTATATATGTGTGTGTGTGTGTGTTATTTGTGAGGGTTTTGCATAATATGCTCTTCCCAGGACTGCACTCTTCTGCACAGAGACCTCTGATGTTGCGCCTGAAATCTGCCCATCCAGTTTCAGGGTTACAGCTCCTCATGCTCCTGTTACCATTAGAACTTCGATATCTGCTCCAGTTGTTCCTTCAGCCACTGGTACTTCTCTCTTTTTTTGTCCTCCTCCTTCCCGATGTTGCTGGTTTTGCCACACCCATCACAATTCTGCTCCTTGTTAACCACCACTGAGTCTGGTGTGTTTTCCTCAAAAATAAACTAAAGGAATACTTTGTAATCTGAGTATAGCATCAAGTTCAACTTCTGGGATACTGATTTTGGTCAGTTAAGTAGCAGAAGGACAGAAGGGGCTGTTATTCAGTTTCAGCTGCTAATTAAGTTGTCGACAGGCGCACTAGAGGGGCAACAATGAGACAACCCCCAAAACAGGAATGGTTTTACAGGTGGAGGACACTTTTTTCCGATAGTTTTGCATTTGGCCAGGGTCAGTGTGCTAGCATGAGGTGATACCTGGACCCTACAGAGGTTGCACAGGTAGCCCAGCTCTTCCAGGATGGCACATCATCGTGCCATTGCCAAAAGCTTTGCTGTGTCTTCCAGCACAGTCTCAAGAACATGGAGGAGATTCCAGGAGGCAGATAATCTTGGAGGGCTGGACAGGGCTGTAAAAGGTCCCATCAGCAGGACCGGTATCTGCTGGTTTGAGCAAAGAGGAACAGGATGGGCACTACCAGAGCTACAAAATGACCTCCAGCAGGCTACTGGTGTGAACGTCTCTACCCAAACACCTCTACAGGCTACCCAACGGCACCCTGAATGCCAATAGGCATCGCTTTGAAATCCTTGAACCCGCTGTCGGACCCTAGACTGGTGCAGTGGGTCCTGGGTTCCTCCTGGTGCACGGCACTGCTCGGCCTCATGTGGTGAGAGGATGCAGGAAGTTCCTGGAGGATGAAGGAAAACTCACCAGACCTAAATCCAGTAGAACTGGGACATTATGTTTCGATCATTCCGATGCAGCTACTTTGCACCTCCGTCTTTTCATTAGGCGTGTGCCCTGGTGTTGTCAGTGATGCATACAAGCATACGGGGGCCATACAAGCTACTGAGATCCATTTTGAGTCGCCAAAATGGACTCGCCTGCTTAATCATTCTGTCTTTTTCAATTCATTATCTGTATATCACTTCATATGATTTCTAAGCAGCACATAGCAGAAGATTCTACTTGTTAAACGTTTTTCTTTTCTTTTTTTTTATTAAAATTGAACTTCTTTAATAGTAGTTTTAACAATACCATACTCATGTATCTCTATTTTCTGAAGACCCCCTCAGAGGATAGCTGCACAGTTCAGAGTTCATGGCTGGACACCACAGGCAGGTACTGAGGAGGGCAACAGTGCAGGGCCTGGGTCCTTATACAAGAGCCCTGCAGGCAAACAGTGAGTGGCATAGCAGAGCTTTCACAGACAGACTCAGGAACAGGAAGAGATACAGACGATAAAGTCCGTCGTTTGAAGTGGTTCTGCTCGGAGGCACAGCTAAGAGACGCCGACATAAAGGCTCACGCTGCATCTTTCTCACTCCACATCCTGCACGCGCACCCGTCGCTCACATCCACGTGAAAGGCAGCAAAACAGCGCTCGCAGTGGTCGGAGATTTGAACCTTTTCGTCGCTCCGTTTTACTGTTGGGAGTTCAAACAAGGCTCATCCCAGCCGTGAGGTTAGGAATTCTGTACATGTCAATACTTTGGCCAGCAGCACAAAATGAAGAGTCCGGACTGATATTTCGTTGGCTGGGAGGGAGTGATTGCTACTCTGAGCTGAGGATGTCAGAGGTCAGGTATTGAGCGTGAGATCTCCTTTTCCCGAGCCCCACTCCACAAAATCTGCTTCCCCGCTGGAATGAGGAGGACTGTCCAGAGAGAGGCCCCGTTGCTCCCCAAACACCTTCTCTTGCAGTTCAATGATGTCATTGCGGATGTCGGCCATCATTAGCAGAAGGAAGTCGAAGGAGCCAGGTGGACCCTGGAGACGGGTGAACAATTGATCGATTAGTTAATCGTCTGTTTAAAGTGAGTAAATACACCTGCAGCAAGGACAGAACTCTTGTTAGGTCCTGAAAACTTGAGCTTTGTGCCAAATGTTAGTAAATGCTTGCAGCCTGCTAACCAAGCGTGCCAGTGTTAGCTTTTCCCCCTTTCATCCAGATATGGTCACTGCTCAATGCTGAGACTGAAGCTTCACAAACCATTGGGTGATGCTGGCTATGCCCATCTTTGATGCAGTCTGTGATTATCGTTTATACAGCCTAAGATTCAATCCCAAACCATAAACTTACAGGGGGGCCTCTGGGACCTGGAGCTCCTCTGTCACCCTGTAGATGGAAAAACAGCACAAATGAACAGTTTTAACATTTTTAAACTGTGTACAAGATGACTCACATAAGAGTGTAGCTTCATGCATGGGAAGCGCATCAGTGGTGACTTAGAGTAAAATGAAGTTGCTATAAAAACCTTGAATCCATCTCGTCCTGGTGCCCCGGGTGGTCCCTGTGTAAACGATCGGGACACGAGTATGAGAACACATTCGGGTGTTACATTTGTGGAAGAGCAGCTGTCCTTTGAATCAGAGCAACACTGACCTTGTTAAAATATTATCACACAGATTGTGTGACCCGGTGTGTTCCAGACACACTAACATTACACCGCAGAAAGACGTCCCGCTAATGATGGCTGCAGGCCGTTTTAGTGCGGTTGTGTTCAATGGAAACTGTGGCGGGTGAGGACTGCCACACTGTAATCCTCTGCATATATGATAGATTGCCACTTTTTGTGCGCGCGCTTCTATCGATCAACAAAGATCCCGCGAAGCAGATTTGTGCCATAATGCAACTTAAGTTAATTATGAGGAATTATCAGGAGCCTCACACAGAACAGATTTGCTGGCAGAGCAAAGCAAATTTGCCGGTTGTATAAATAAATAAATAAATAAAACCGCTAATGAATTGCAACTAGTGCTACACAATGCTACAAATCGGGTTTGGCTCTGAAACTAGGTGAGCTAGGTCTCTATAGACAGCAAGGCAGAAGTGGTCAGCACCAGTACTGCTACTGCAGCGGTGGAAAAGAGCTCTTTGCTCTCCTGAACTGATTGAATTGGGAGCTAAATCCTGTGATCACCCCTAAGTTATGGTACCAGTTTCTTTTCTTACCACTGGCCCCCTGCGGCCTCTCTTTATGTGCTTCAGGTCAGGTTCTGGACCCATGGGTCCCATGTCCCCCCGTGGACCCCGAGGGCCAGGAGCACCCCTCTCCCCAGGGTCCCCTCTCATTCCCGGTTGCCCCGGGTGTCCTGGTGAGAAGGATGGACATTAACCTTTAAAACCTAAGAGTGAGTAGCATCAGAGCAGCAGAAATCGTGACATAAACATCGTAGGAGTACAATAAAAACCGGAATTCTCTTGTACACGAGGTTAGCTGTGCTTCTATATTATTTTTTATTTGTATAAGACATTTCATTTAATTATTTTCCAATACTCTTGGTCCAAATATCCTCCCTCCTATTACCATGTCTGTAGCTAGGGCAAGATTTGCCTCTAAGATTTCCATTAGTCCTACATTACCTGGGACACCAGGAGCCCCAGGAGGGCCAGGAAGACCAGGAAGGCAAGAACCGTCAGGTTTTTTTCCTGCTCGTCCCAGAATTGGTTTATTACTGCTGTTGGCCAGGCCGGGTACCTAACAAGACAAAGAGGAAAATCCAAGTGTAATGAATTTAAAGGTCGGATGCATACTGGACATACTGGCAGTTTGACTGTGTTTGCTCTTCGTAGTTTGATAAACTACAAGGTCTTTAAAGTCATCTTCAAAACTGTTTGCGCGTATGAAGTTAACTTTATAGTTTATAGTTTGCAATGAATCATCTGATTTATGAACGCTGGGTTCGGTCCCATCTGCTTTAATTGCTGTAAGATAAAAGGTGTCACCTGGTTGGGTGAGTGTGTGTTTCCCAGCTTGAGTTTCAGCTGGAGCAAACTGTTCTTCATGCTCATGAAATCTTGACAGGTGAATGAACAGGTACCAGAACTCATCAAGGTGTCGGACTTCCCCGATGAGCTCACTGCAAGAAAGAGCGTGCATATATTAAAACTGCACAGCAGTCTGTTAAAGTTAAAAACAAGCAAGAAAACAAGCAGGAAAAAAATAAAGGAGACCTTGTGTCACTTCTTTGAATTGACAGGAATTTAAAAACTACCTCAAACACAAGTGCGCACACAGCCGGCTGCTCCTGTTTTGTTTTTTTTTACTCTTTTGTTTCACTTTTGTTTCACTGTTTTGGTTTTTTTTCTCGCATCACCAAATAAAATAAGTAGTCGTCATTTACTTTCCCTGGCTCTGCCTCCTAAATTTGGGCCTTTTCTCATGCATCTAATGACAGTAGACAACCTCACATAAAATTACACATATAAGTCCCAGTGAAAAAGGGGAGGTTTATTATGGAGAAATGCAGCGACTCTATTTTATAAAAGCTATTCATCATGCTTTGGCGTGACACGGCCAGTCCTACCACTAGCTGGTAGAAATGTCCAATTTCAAGCTCTCGGATCTGCTGCGTTGTTCTCTTACAGCCATAAAGGCCTCCAATGATGTGATAAGCAGTTCCAGTGGCACTTACAGTTGTGTATGAGGATGCAAGAGCGCCGATCCGACGCGAGAACGTAACCACTGCGGCAGCGACACTCGAAGCTGCCCGCTGCGTTCACACACTCGTGGTCACACACACCTGGGGCCTCACACTCATCAATGTCTGTATATTTTTGTGTCAGAGAGACAGAAAGGGGAAGATGGGGGGGGGGTAGAGATAAAGTTATGTTACAGTCAATTTCAAAATAAAATTTGAATATTTTTTTTTGAAACGCATGCACCTAACACACGTGCATCATGTTTGCATCAACACATCGTGTTGCATCGATGCAACAGAGTTCTCAGAATTTTACAAAGAAGAAGGGAAGGTGGTGTTAAGTGGGCAGTTTGAAGCATTAAAGACAAATCCACAATGTTTTCCTAGATTAACTAGTTCATTTATTTCCGAGACCTCAATTGTGACTGAGAGCAGCACTGGCCCAGGGGCAAAATGTTTTGCTGCACAAGACAGGAAGAGGGAGCTATTTCACCAGCTTAGAAAAGCCCTCGAGCCACACTTGTTACTTGGATTACCTTCGAGAATAGAAAGAGTGCTATTTAGCCCAGAGACAACGAGCACACGTACCCAGGCAGTACGGAGATTTGTGGTTGCGGTGTCTTTCTCGGTCGAAGCGATATCCTGGGTAACACGTGCAGACAACTCGTCCAAAGTTATCAGTGCACTGCTGCTCGCAGGGTGACGCAGCGCACACATCCACATCTACAGAGAGAGAGGAGCCGACAGTGTGTGGACTGAGCATTCACTGAGTCGTTTCATAAAGCTTCAAATCAAATGGAGGAACAGCTTAATAAGGCTTGACACATGACACAGTAGGAAAGGTGCAGGTGTAAATAATGAAATTAGTGATGGCTCAGTTCTGTTTATTAGCTTTAATTTAGGTTCAGGTCAGGAGCCATCCTGGTATGGCTTAATAGCACATACCTGGCATAACACGAAATGTTATGCCAGGTATGAGCTGTAGAGCCCAACGAGCCCCCTGCAGGCTTTCCCTTTGTCTCAAGTCTAACCATGTAGATTGAAAGACAGAGTTCAGCTGCTAATGTGGCTCTTAGAGGTAGCTTTGGGACACCCTTGTCTCTTTTAAGACAAGAACTTCCAATCAGCATGTGAAGCAATTTATTCTGCTCTCAGATGGATGCATCATAATCCCGAACATCCCGTATTGGAAAATGCACCAGTTTCATTTCAGTTTCGTTCAAGCATTTTCAACATTTTTAGAAAGCTCACACTTGCTTTTCTTGTCTTTTTACTTTTTCTTTCTTATTAGCATTTGCAAAAAAAAAAAAAGAAAAACAAGAATAATAAACTGTGAAGCACTCAAAAACACAAACAAAGTAATGTATACAGCTTGCAGCAGTGCCCAGGTTTTCCATCCATCCTCTGCCGCTTTTCCATGTCCAGGTCATGGGGGGCAGCAGGCTGCTTCTCCTTAGCCACCTCCTCCAGTTCTTCTGAGGGTTAACTACTACTCCAGGGTCTCGTCCTGGTAGGACATGCCTACCTCACATAACAGGCACCCAGGAGGCGTCCTAGTCAGATGCCTGAACCACCACAGCTGGCTCGTTTCGGTGAGGCAGAGTAGCAGCTC
>VUQK01009756.1:0-12612 GCA_015106715.1 Bujurquina vittata | reverse complement strand
TAACACCAACAAGACAAAGGAGCTTATCATTGACTTCAGAAAACGTAAGGACACAGTGCATGCCAGTCTGATGATTGCTGGAGAAAAGGTGGAACAGGTGGGGAGCTTCAAGTACCTTGGTGTTCACCTCTCAAGGGACTTGACATGGGACAAAACACGAGAGAAGTAGCGAAGAAGGCCCAGCAGAGACTCTTCTTCCTACGGTCCTTCAGGAAAACTGGGCTCCTCACCAACTTCTATCAATGCACCATATAAAGTGTCCTGAGCTACGGATGCATGGTGTGGTTCTCCAGCTGCACCTCAGAGGAGAGAAAAGACCTGCAGTGGATCATCAAGACTGCATCAAAGATCACTGGTGCCCCTCTCCCATCTCAGGACCAAATTCACTCTGCCCGGATGAGAAAATGAGCTGTAAAAATCAGGTCAGACTACACACACCCTGGACAATGTCTTTTTGGCATCCTCCACTCTGGCAGGCTCAGGGTCATGAGGGCACAGACAGAAAGACTTAAGAACAGTTTCTTCCACAGAGCCGTAAAAGCTCTGCTGTAAGCCAGAGCATGGACTCACTGCACTTCACACTTTGCATCCCACTGGCCTTTGCACTTCACACTCCACACTCTATGGACAGTACTACTTCATTTTTGGTTGCATTTATATTTATATTTGTTGTTATTTTCTTGTTTCTGTGTTTGCTCTTGTATATATTTTAATTTATTATTTGTGCAATTTATAGCCTTTTCATATTTATATGTTGCTGTGAAAGAGAGCTGTCAAACAGAATTTCATTGCATAAAAAATGTGCAATGACAATAAAGAACTTCTAATTTCTAATTTTGTATTCCAGTTCATTTATGACAGTAAGTCAAAATGTTCGGTTGTTGGGTGTATTAACCCACACAATTCCTTACCTCGCCTCAGGGAATCAGAGCCTCTTCGAAGTGCTTGGTTAAATGAATTTTTCTCAGAAATGTACTCACATCGGTGGGCAAAGTCCTCCTTGTTTCTCTGCCAGGAGCTAATCGTATCATTGCTATCAAACTACCAAAATAGCCAAATGGGGTGGAGTGGAACGCTCTGCGACCTGGAGGTGGACTAGGCGTGAAATGTCTCAATCACATTTAAGGAGACCGCACCAAAGGCAGCTGCACCAAAGACGAGTCTCAGAAAAGGTGTAAAAGAGGGGGTCTGTGGCGCTATGATGATGAGGAATTCAGACCAAAGCATTGCAGTTCTACTTTCACAAGTGAAGGATTTACACATGAAAAGTAAGGATTTAAAAGCATGATACGTGCCCTTTAGACCTATGGTATATTAATTTTTTAGTGTATTTATATTATTTCATAGTTGTACTTTTGATTATGATTCATTTTTAATGTAAAACTAACCTCATGTCTTTCTCTGTAGCTCCGCTCCAGGGAGACATACTGTAGACATGCATCACAGGCATGTGCTGAATCTGAATCTTAAAATCAAAACTTATCTGGAGCATGATGTGAAAAGATGTAGCCTGGAATATACTGATGTCTCCTTTGAGCCAGGTAAAAAAAAATCTGTAAAATCATAGTGGCAATACTACACTCAGTTACAATCTTGTTCTTTGACTAATAATAAGGCTAACAATAAGGCAGTAATAACTGACCTTGTGCATATTCTTCCTCACGATGACTTGAGAAGTGAACATTATTGCCTGAAAAAATAAATCGCTTTTGAAGTGTGGCTCAATGCAAATTTATAAAATTACTACAGTGCTGACCAATGTTTTTATCTGCTGATCGCTGCGCAATGTGTCATAAGCAACATGGAAAAACAAGTTAGTGCACAGGTCTTTGCCTGTATGGCATCTGTTGCAGTGCATTGTGGGATTTGTAATATAAGTGGTGGGAGCGCTATTTACCCGCGGGCTATTACAGGATTTCTGAATGGCTAAAATTCTAAACTGAGCAGTGTGGTGATAAGCACTGCTGCCTCACAGTTAGAATAACATCTGAAAGACCTGGGTAAATAAAATTTTAGAATCACACACTCTTTTAGCCAAACTAATAACACAGCTGAGGCACTTAGACACATCAGGTGCAACACTTCTTCAACAAAATGAATTGCCGTACGACTTATCATTTTTTTTCCTTCTTATTTATTTATTTATTTATTTTTAACTTAACCCTGGTCATTCAAAGCAACCACATTCTTGCTGAGGTTGAAGGAAAAATATACTTGATGATCACCACCACAAAACTGATTGTAGGATTTCCATCATAAACACCCCTTTTTATGTCCACTGAAAATTCCTTTAGATTATTGTGGCAGTATGACCAGGTTGTATTAACACATACCTGTAAACTGGTACACATCACTATGAAACGTCCTGAAGTGTGAAGTGGAGAAAAAAATAAATAAATAAATTCTTCATATACACATAAATCCAATGTTTTGAAAATACAAAATGAAGTCATATATACATATCTATATTATTACAGACATTTTTGCAGCAATTGCCTACTGACCATTGCTTAAAGCTAATCAATATTAAAAGCATTCCTCTACATTATACTGTACGTGCATATTTGTCAAGCAGTTGCACGCTAATGAAAAATGTTTAACCAGCAATCTGAAACATTTAGCTCTTACTCTGTTTGGCTTGGATATCAATGACACTGACAACAGAAAAAGCAAGACAACAGCCACACAACTCTCCACTTCATTGTTGCCAATGTGGGCTCACTGTTACCAAAAGAGGAAACTAATGAGAGAGTGGGCAGTAGCCCTTGATATTGAGATTGCTAAATTTTTTGCTCTTTGAAAAGTGTGATGTGGAAAACATGCATTGAGCAAACATTTGAAGGCTTTCACAAATCCGATTTAGCGTTGGCTACGTTGTCTGTACTGTATCTCTTAATTAAACAAGCAGCAGAGTGAGGCCTTTCCAGAGAATGCGGCTGCATTGATGATGCATTTGTGGATACTATTCAGCAAATACTTTTTGATTGACTTTCAGATCAATTCCATACAGTATACACATAGCTTTTGAAACTCATAAAAATATTTTATATACATAGCAGTCAAACATTTGGACACATGCTTGGAAGCACTTCCTACTAGCGAAGATCCCATTTTTACCATTTGTTCCTGCACCAAACACGTGTCACATGTGAGGAAAATATACAGGAAAAAGCATTTGTCCTGCTGCTACAGCACGGCTGTCATCGAGATGTGAGGCCTCTGGTCTTCTGAGCTCCTGGTGCGCCGTGGATGGCCCAGGTCCCCTGGGTCCTTCCCTGCTTGCCTCTGGAGTCCACGTGTGCGTGTTTGTGTGTGTGTGTGTGTGTGTGTGGGTGTGTGTGTATAAAATGGTGACTTCGCGTGAGTGCTCACTTGATTACAGTGGTTAAAGTGGGCCAAAATGATACAGCACAGTATTCTGGCACTTTCAGTAAAGGAATAATTAAACCCTGATCGCCCACTTTATAATGAAGCTTCTTAAGTCCCTGCAGCTTCAGAGACAGGACCGCGTTATTACACATGTGATTGCCCAACAACAACAACAAAAAGAAGATCAGGTCTCCACCGCTGTGTTTCCAGCTCTGCTTTTTGCTGATAAGCTGGACACACTGTGCAGTTTAAGCAGCATTTATCCAACTGTTAATTGGAGAAATTTACATCACAGTTTATACTTCAAAAATTTGCAGTTTTTCATCAGCTTGAAATATTTTCACTTTTCCTAATGTTATTTTTGAAGAAAATTATAATTTTATATTTTATTTAATGTGTTGAGGGAAAAGATGCTGTTTTCTGGCCATTCAAATTCATATTGCTGATTAAAATTTAAAAAAAAATTGTAATCCTGTTCAAGGCATAACATGGAGTGCTACTCCCCCACTCCAACCACGCTCAAGAGAAGTCATCAACACTATTATGGTATAATATGCAACAATTTATTTGCTTCAGAGGTGAGCGATGCCAAAATAAACAAAACAGTGCTGACTGTGCCTAATTTAACCCACAAACAAAAGCAAACAAAAGACAAGTATCTTACCTATGCTCCTACCTATAAACAAGAGTAAACTGGGGTACAGTTGCTCTAAGAGCCAGATCTTTGAAGTGAACAACAGGAGCCGGCTCCTCCTGATGGTGAGCCTTTTCTTTTTTCTTATGAGTCGTCATTTTTTGTGGAAGCCGCGTGTGATTGGTTAAGATGTGTGGCAGAATCGGTGTGTCTACACAGAGCAGGAGGACACAGACACACCACACGGTGAGTCCATATAGCTCACAGAGAGAGAGAGAGAGCGTCGCCTACTAAGTTTGCTGAAGTACAAGAAACAGCAAGAGGAAATTGCATTTTACATGGAGGCTACATGCAGGAATGGTGAGGAAAAGTAATTCATTTTACACATTTTTTTAACTACAATCTGAGACGCGTTTGGGGGCCGAAAGAGCCAGCTCTGCTTTGGGAGCCGAGCCAAAAGAGCTGGCTCTCTCAAAAAAGCCAAACTTCCCATCACTACTGGGGTATAAAAAAAAATGGCTTCTCCTTCCTGCATATCTGCTGCAGTGCTCAATATTTACAGTGGACATCTTTCATATGGTACTATTTACAAAACTATGTAAAACACTTACAGACTAGCACACAAAGACAAGCACACTAAAAATGCAAACTTGCTGACTGTTGCTGATCCTGGAGGAGACAAAGAAGATGTGGCGAGGTGGCTGTCAGCTGGAGCATTTGAGCCAGCTATCCATCCAATTAACCAATCAGCAGGCACCTTCTCAGCCTGGCCAATCTTCAGGCTCCACCTGTTACAGCAACACACACACACACACACACACACACACACAAAAGGGAGGAGAGAAACCAGTCACGCCCACTCACAATCCACTGGCCCTGGATCATAACACAGTTTATTTGTAAGTGATTCTTTCCCTAATGCTGCATTGCTGCGCCCCATTCTCAGGAATGTTCTCAGTGATGGTAAGGGTCTGCCTTTAGGGGAAGGTGAAGGGAATGAGAAGGAGTCCACTTTGTGAGGCAAGCTCAAGAATGCAATCTGAGAGCACAAAGAGGAAGGATGTTAGCAAGGAATGTAAACTGAGCTAGGTTACCACTCCAAGAAGGTAGAGAATCTGACCGAGACTGGATGGTTGAGCTCGTCCTGAAATCCCACAGATCATGAGTCTTAATAGGGTACAGGTGCTAAGCTGAGGAGTGGAAGAATCCAGGCTCCACCCAGAAGGGTTGAGATCCACTCAAACCTCCTGGCCCAGAGTGACACCTTTTTAGTATTTTATACAAATTTAGGAGGAAAATGACCTAAATTTTTGGAGTTGCAGTAAAAACAAGGCATTATTTATTTTGAATTGACTCTAAATTTCCCTGGATGTGGCACATCAGTTTAAACAATGACTATCTTACAGCCAGCTCATCAGCTCACTTATTTTCAAAATAAGTGCTACTTCATCACTTGACACCTTTTAGATTAAACAATAACAATAATTATGGAACATTTCTAACCAATGTGCCTAGTATTTTTCAAGGTCAAGTGCAGTGAGCTGCTAGTTACAGCAGAGCAAATGTTAGTTGTGTCAACAAAACCTTTCCCGAAAACACGCCAAAGCAGACAATGTGTGGTTTTCGTGTGTTACAACAGCCCATGCAGTGTTGTCTTTGCATGCTTTAATGAAAATAGAAACTCATAGTCTGACTCAGAGCAAACAGGCTTGTTTTAACTTAGTAAAACCTGCACGGAATGAAGCCAATGCGGAAGTACCAGAGAGTACAGTTCCTGGGGAAGCCACTGGACATTGGCTAATGAACTGACAAAGTAAATGCCACAGACTCTCATGTTAAAAAGCCCAACGTAACAAATAAAAAGCTTATTTAAAGTTTTGAACCACAAATGGGTGCATTCATCCATTTGGTTACTGTTGAGGCCTAAAGTTAGGGGCAAGGCCACCTTGATTGACAGGTGCTTATGCAACCAGCTGTGGCCAATTGCTGACTGCCAGGCCACATCTCTACTCATTCATTTTACTGAACTAGACCAGAGACATCATAACACAGAGACATGACACTCTTAGAAGTTTAGTCACAAAGTGAGCAAACTTTCTTTTAGCGGCTTTAATTAGATTTGACTGGTGATTCTATTCATGCAGTTGTTATGTGTGAGTTAGAGTTTTAATTAAAGTTAACGTACATAATGCTTCCATGTAATTGGCCAAATAAGAGCCTGAAGCACTTCAAAAAAAAATTATACTGCCCCAAACTTCAACAGAGTGATAAAAAAGGAAGGGTGTTACTTTTTACATTTGTGATTTAATAATTGAATTTCATTCACACAATTATCATTTAAAAGTTGCATTTTGTGTTTAGCCAGGTCGCCTTTGCTTTATCTTAGGTTTTCTTTAAAGTACTGTAGTGTAAAACATACAGTGAAACATTAAGTGCTAGAGCATCATCCATTTCAACAAACACTACAAAGCCTGATTTAAATAAAATATATTTAATGATTTTAGATGATTTTTTTTTTTACCCATGGAGTATAAAATTCTACTGGGGGAATATTTATGCCTTTTTTTTACAAGATCTTTCATAAATATTTGTCATATTTCTGCTGTGCCTCTAAGTTGAAGCCTGTGCTGCAATCTGACACACTACTGCTTAAGCTGTCTTAGTGACCGGCCGCAGGGTTTAGAGGATGGTAAAAGGTGCTGGAGTTTAAATCATATTATATTAATATAGATTAAAAGTTCAGCTGTCCTAGTGATCCAAACTGCCTCAGTATAAGTATCTGTCCTCCCTGAATAAACACAGTATGCGCTGCTACTGAGAACTTGATCGCCCTTCCTTGTACTTTCTGCCAGTTCATATTTGCTTTGGAGGAGCTCACACCTGAGTATGTATTTGACAGCATTCAAATTAACTTTGTGTTTCCTTTCTGATAAAATACTGAGTAAACAGAGTTTAGCAAACTCAATTCAAGTTTAGCTGAATACTTGTTAGATTAACCAGTGATGCTAAACAGACTGTAGGTGTGAATGTGAAAGTGTGTGGTATTCTGTCTCTCTGTGTCAGCCCTGTGTTAGACTTGTGTTCTCTCCAGGATGTATAATAGTGTTCTATTGGGCTGAGTTCAGGACTCTGTGTAGGCCAGTTACATTCTGTCACACAAAACTCGCTCATCTGTATGGTCCTTGCTTTGTGCACTGGTGTACAGTCAGAAAGAACAGGAAGGGGCTATCCTCAAACTGTTCCCCACAAAGTTGGGAGCATAAAGTTGTCCAAAATGTCTTGGTGTGCTGAAGCATTAAGAGGTCCTTTCACTGGAACTAAGGGGCTGAGCCCGAATCCTGAAAAACAACCCCACACCATAATCCCCCCTCCACCAAACTTGGCACAATGTAGTCAGACAAGTACTGTTCTCCTGGCAACCACCAAACCCAGACTCATCCAATTGATTACCAGATGGAGAAGTGTCACTCCAGAGAACACATCACTGCTCCAGGGTCATTATTGCTCATAGGCTCTTTGGGCATTTAGTTTTATTAATTCAGACAAAACAATTGCTTTTAATGATCTTTTTGCAGAGTTTCTGAGATAATTATGTCCTTAATTTGGAAAAGCTGAACTGTGCAGCTGAACATCAACCTGTGCTGGGGTTTGTTTATTTCTACATATCATCCTGCCAACTGTATTTTTTTAATTAAAAAAATAAATAAAAGCAATCTATATCTTAATGTCATTGGTAAGGGTGTGAAGTGAAAATGAATAAGTTTTCCTATTTTGTTTTGGCAGAAATGTGAGAAGAGAAGAAATTAAATGAGATTAGATGAGTTGCAGATGTCTTTTTATTTTGATCAGTAGATAAATACTCAAGCTACAATAGCAATTACTTTGTAAGATATGTAATGATTGTTAAGACAATATAGGAAGAAACATTTGTGTGTCACATCTGTGTAAATGGAGACAGACTGTTTCATCACAGCAGTGGGACGCTTCGCTTCTTGCGAGCGTGTCCAGCAGCTGCAGCGCAATCTGTGTGAGTACACCCACACTGATCCACATGCATGTATGTGTAGGGGACCCTGTCTCCATTCAGACAGAACAAGTCAACAGTGCGATTGCTGAAGTTTATCTCCTTACAGCAGGAGCAAGACTGCTGCATTGCTGCTGCTGCTTCAGAGTACCTGCAGAAAGCAGAGGATGGGTTTATTAATACACTCTAACAGTAACTTAACATGTTTAAAACCTTCCAGAGGAATGGGAAATGAGAGTAAGATTATCCTTACATGGTGTGAGTGTTGCAGGAGCCTTCACAATATGGCATATCTACCTCCAGGATAGACTGACAATCCCTGACTCTAATATGGGTTTTCATGGACATTAACTTGCATGCCTTGTCCTTCTCCAGACCTTTTTCGAAAAAGATGCGCAGTTAGCTTATTTTAACCTAAGTATCTTAAACCTAGCATATATGAAAATGTTATACTCACATATTCTACAACATCCATTTGCTGCAGTTTGAATTGTGCCCTAAGGAGGAAAATTTTGAACATTAACAAAATTTGTTTAACTTCTGTTCACACAGACTCCATCAATGATATTTTTTTAAAAAGAAGAAAAAAAATAAGGATACTTACAGGTTCGCACTTGCTCTCGTCGAATGATGAGCAGACAATTTGTGAACTGATCACTGTCAAAGTCTCACCGCGCTTAACACAAGTGTGATATTCACACTTATTGTCAGGTGGTGACCAGGTTTCTCCTTGCTAGAGAGCAGTGAGATAGATACACACACACACACACACATCCACACAAACTTAGTAATATTTATTTAAATATATTTTAAACACATCCTGCTCGCTTGGTTTAGGCTAATAGACACATGGAGTAACAGCCAGCTTACACTCAAGATGTGCTGGCTTCCAGTAACGTTGACAACACAGTGTGTCTGCACGCACTTCCCACAGCATTCATTTGCATCAAGACTTTCCACATATTCATGTCCCTGAGAGACAGAGAGAGGGGGGACGTTTAAGTTGTCCAATGTAGCAAGACACACTAAAGCCACCAAAGGGAAATAAGTTGGGTTGTATGGTGCAAGTGAAGATAACTGCTATATTCGCTCTTACCATGTCACAACTTTCTTTACATTGTTTTAACTCACAAATAATTTTTAATAGACCAGTTTTTGGATCAATCTCATTGGTACAGGTACAGTCCTGACATGGAATCACAGGAACTGAGGACCCAAGCTAGCAAATAAAGACAAAAAGACATACACAATTGTGTGCATCAAAAATCCTTAAAGGTAAAAAGTTGACAAAATGATAAATCCTCTACTTCTTATTTACCTGATACTCAGTGTCTCTGTGAACACACACTCTTTTCGGTTCTAAGAAATTAAGACATTTACAAAGGCAAGGTGAAATACATGAAAGTGTTACTGTCATCATTAAATCATATACACATTCAAACTGAATTTATAAGCTTACCACATGAATGTTCTGGACAGCATTTTCCATCAGGAACACTGACAACTGGCGTATATCCAACTGGACAGTTCATATTGCTGAATGGGCAAGTGTTAGACTGACATTCTGCAGAGATGATGGCACAATTAGAAATTACCACAATCAAATAGCAATCTGAAAAATATAACACAAATATGCCTTTATATTAAGTCTTACGGCAAATAAAGGTAGAACAGCAGGGGTCTGCCGGACTGGTTTGATTGACAAGGACAAATCCAGGACCAGTGCAGTTTGTTATGACTGGTGGTGGGCACACTTTAGGCTTGCAACTCACAGCCTGGGTTAATTCTTCACAGATGCAGTCCTGGCATTTGTACTCAAATATTTCATCGAACTGAAAGAATGTACCACAATAGTAAATTATTTGTCTCCTGCAAGTAAACAATATAGATTAGAATTTCAAGTGAAAACAGAAAACTTGGCTCACCTCTCGAGGAATGCCCTCAGGATCAAGACATCCTGTTGGAAAAAAAAAAAGTCAGTAGAACTTCATGATTGATATCATATACTGTAGTTAGGTCAACAATAATAATCATTAAATAAAATTACTTACCACATTTTTCAACACATATTCCAGACTCGTGGTTGAACAGTTTCATTCCATCAGGACAAAAGCAGCCCTCAGTAGTGTAGTTCATAGTTGGTTCACTGGGACTGTAAAATAAGTTATAGTGAGGCAACAGTTAAAATTACGTTCAATTGAGTTGATACACTATATCACTTTCATTGCTACTATAAACACATTTATTGACACATTTTGTTATGACCATAATCCCTGGATATGCGTTTGCACAGTTTTATGGAAACTTACTCGTCTTCACAGGTTAGCTGTTCTGCAGGACCACAAGGCTTGTAAACTTTGTCTGATGGGCATTCACTGGCTGTTTGTGAAGAAAATAACTTAATTATTTTGTGTGTGTGTGGCTGTGCATGTGTCTGTTAAATACATGCCAACAAATTGCCTCCTTCAAAACATTTACAACAAAATAAAGAGGGGTTGTTTACCACACAGCGTGGTGTGGTTCCTCCAGTAAATGCAAACTCCAGCCTGAGCACAGGCTGCAGCATAAGTCTGTAAACTTGTGCACTCCACTGCTGGGTTGGAAACATGACAGCTATCAAAAGCACACCCTTTGTAGAAATTGTCTGGAGAGACAAAAGGATGGCATTCTGCAAAGAGACTGTAAAAAGAAAGAGACAAAAATACAGCTAAAGCTAAAACTGTTAACAATACAGAAATAAACTGCTAGAAATGGATCAGATAATGTCGACCTGCTTGTAAGCAGGTCACACATGGAGTCTGGCTTGCATGGATCTGTGATAATTGGTGGTTCAGGTGTACTGGTAGGTTGTACAGGTGGTGTTGGGCAGTTAGGGTTGTTAAGGTCTTCAACAGGCCAATAGTCAGCCATCACTGCACAACTATTCACCAGCTGGCCATCAGGCAAACGGCAGTCATCAGTCTGGTTATTGTTGCATGTTCCTGACAGTAGTAATAAAAAAGTTAATGATGCAGTGTAACCTCAAGGGTTGAGCAATGTGGATACTAGGGAGAGAACATTCTTACCACAATGACCCTGTGTGTTTTTGCCAAAGTACTGAAATGGAAGTTTAACACTGAAGCCAGTTATTCCAAATGTAATAACCACTTGTAGGCGAGGAATCTCCAAAAGCAACTTTAGACCTGAATTCACAATCTTAAAACCATGTCCTAATTTAGGTAGTTTCAGGCTTTCTCCATTTAGCAGTGCCTATAAAAGAATAAAAACACCATTACATTAAAAAAAATAAAAAATAATATATATATATATATATATATATATATATATATATATATATATATGTGTGTGTGTGTTTTTTCTTTTTTTTTTTTTTATATAAAAAAATAAAAAATAAAAAAAAAAAAAAAATATATATATATATATATATATATATATATATATATATATATATATATATGTGTGTGTGTGTGATCAATCTTTGCCATTCTTGCATAAAAGACAATAAAACTTAAAAGATCAAATATCTATAACTTTACCTCCAACTGCGCAGCTCCAATGAGATTATGATTAATTAATTTGATGACATGTGATCCGTATGATACTATTATCGATCGTGGACAAGAAACATCTTCAACTGGATCACAAAAGACATTCTCAATATAAATCTTGAAATTATGTCTTGGTGAAATCTCTTCCATCAAAACATAAGTACAGTTTCCTTGATAACTATAGAAGAGTCCATCAAATGTGATGTAATGTGGATCTCCCCACCCTTCACATAAACCTAATAAGAAAGAAATAGTATTCAAAATGTAAAATATAATTAAGGGAGAGGGGAGAAATAGGTGAATGGCATAAATCTTTTTCACACAATGACTTACAGTCACAAGCATAATATTGACAGCAGTAGTACTCATCATACACAAGAACTGGCGCTTCTCCATTGGCACAAGTTATGTTTTGAAGAGGTGGACATTCATAGTCAACAATTTCTATTGTGTTGTTCTCAATGCATCTGGCCATGGTGCAGTTGCACAAAAAGAAGGTCTCATTTTGCTTAAAGATAATAGCAAAGACAAAAAAAGTATTTTAGGATATTGTAAGGAAATGCAAGAAAGTTAGCTACTGAACAGGCTAAAATGGTGTATTATTAAAAATAATGTTGCTGACCATAAAAATAAACCAAAAAGATTTTTATGTGTTACAAAAATAAAGGGTCTTACTGAAACACCCCAATCAGGGCAATCCGGTGGGGTTGTAGTAGGTGTTGTTATAGTTGTAGTTGTGGTAGTTGGAGGTGCAGTTGTAGTTGTGGTAGAAACAGGTTCAGGTATTGGTGTAGTTGTGGTAGTTGGCAGTGCGATTGTAGTTGTAGTAGTTGGAGGTGCGGTTGTAGTTGTGGTAGGAGAAGGTGACATTGTGGTTGTAGTTGTGGTAGTTGGAGGTGCAGTTGTAGTTGTGGTCGTTGGAGGTAAAGTTGTAGTTGTGGTAGGAGGAGGTGAAGTTGTGGTTGTAGTTGTGGTAGTTGGAGGTGCGGTTGTAGTTGTGGTAGGAGGTGGTGAAGTTGTAGTTGTGGTAGATGGAG